>VZSF01010384.1:33190-260224 GCA_013398295.1 Chionis minor | reverse complement strand
ATTGGCGGAGAGCGACGCGGCGGGGCGGGGCGAGAGGCCGGCGGGCCAGTGAGGGGCGGCGGGGCTGGGGCGGTCTGTTCGGGGCGCTGCGGCCGTTTGCTGTTGCCGTGTCCCGGACCTCCGGCTTGTGGCGGCTGCTTCCTCGGGGCCAAAGCGCAGGTTTTGGCAGCCCCGCAGGGAGGCGAGAGCCGGCCTGGCGGCGGGGGGGTGCCTGGGGCGGTGCCGCAGCCCCTCGGGCCTGCGGGAGAGGGGACACCGGCCCGGGCCTGTCCCCGTCCCCGTGCCCCCGGTTTGGCTGCCTGGCGGTCACCCCGCTGCGCGCGGCTGGAAGAGGGGCGGGCGGGCGGGTCTCCCGTTCCTCAGCCGGGTGTCAGTTCTGCCCCTCTGAATCACGGCACCGGCGGGGGNGCGCATCCCTCCGCCGCGGCTCACGGAACGGCGTGGTGCTGCGAGGCATTTTTATTTGTTTATGTTTTGTGCCGTCGCCCCGGTGCGTGCCTGAGGAATGAGGGTGCCACCTGGGGCAGCGCTTAGATGAGCGCGGAGTTCACGTCAATACAGGCCGTTCGGGAACGGACAGTTGCTGTACAAGGGAAGCGTGTTTTGAAAGCGTCAGATTCTGTAAGTTCGAAGCTGCGTGGTGCCTCTCTGCAAGTCGGGCTGGTCAGCCGGGAAAAATCTAGGTCCCAGTCGCCAGGGAACTGGCTGAGAATCCAGCGGAGGAAATTGAAATGTGGGTCAAAACGTGCCACGCTCAAGATGCCCCAGAGGAAGCATGTGGCATAGGCAGGAAGAGAATTTCTTTTAGGTGACTCTCAAACTGGACTCTGACCACCAGGACATCTTGGGATGTGCCTTTTGCATCCAGCTCCACTTGCTCTGTCATTGCTGGTTTCCTGCAGGTGCCTCTAGGCAGCACGTGCCCTCGGGGCACGGACGCAACATGCCTTCTCTGAGTGACTTTAGCTTCTGTCATAGTAATTTCACCATTTTTCTCTGAGTTTGTTACAGCCACTTCCCATTGCGACTATGCATGTTCCATCTACAACGTGTTTTTTAATCTCCTGATCAGAATTAAGTATATACGCCTAGAGAAGATATTCTATAACAGCAACACAATAAACAATGATTGCAACATGACTATGCAATAGGAACCAGTCCTTTTCAAAATTACAGTATAGTCAAAATGCAGATGAAACAAAAGATGAGATGAGAAGGGAAAGATTGCCATTTGTTAATAGGAAGAGTATGGCTGCCACATTGTTTCAGGATAATTTCAATCTTAGTTCTCCTCCTAAGTACTTCCTTTGCCAAATGAGGACAACCTTTTATGTTAATACAGGTTTTTTCCCATGCTGTGACACTTAAGATCAAGTAATTTGAAAATGCTACCAGAGTACTTTTCAACAAATTTAGTGCTGTTTTCAAAAACGAAAGGTTTCCCCACAAACTGTTTTTGAGGAACTGGCATTTCTTCTTTCAAGAAAGAAGAAAAAGAAAAACTTTATCCATTGCTGCAGATTGTAGATTAACTTCTCCAATTACTGTTTTCGTGCTTCCTCTGATCCTGGCCTTATGCTTATGGCAGCCCGGGACCACTAGCCTCTTTCCTGCTCTTCATCCAAGTTGCTACTAATGCACATTTTTTATCTAAAAGTCTGAAAAGTGCTGACTCACTCTTAGTTGCCGTTCAGTCCGGCACAGTATGTGCACCAAAAAATAAAGTTACTTTCCTACCAAGTGATTTCAATTCTCATGTCAAGTAGTTTTATTTTACACTGGGAGCTTATCGCTACAACACACTAGCATAAGTACATTACTAGTTCTAACTTTATTACTAAAAGCTGAATTTGCAGTCTGTGCCTCATTTTTGTGCGGATTTCTGACCCAGTGGGGCTATCTGCCGTATAGAAAATCCCCCGTAGCTCCTCCCTTCATGTCAGGACTGTTCTGTGACTGTCCAAGGTGGAGACAATTACTATTTTTTTAGTGCAAATTTTCAATTTCCATACATAATGTACAAATTGAAGTTTCGCTAAAAATTAGCCTTTGAGCTTGCACAAAGAACTAATTTAGAGGCTCGTTAAGTGCTTATAATGTTAATTCTAGGTGGGTCAAAGCCATAAAACAGACAGGCCGGCAGAAAAAGGCAGATTAGCATAGGAAGAGTTAGCCACCCTATTACTTAACTGGGTCATCTCAGCTATCACACATACATACCTTAAGTATCTTCTGTTAGTCCAGCAGTGAAGTAACGGTTCTGGTGCAGAAGAATGGTCACCCTTGTCGCAAGTTCACATCTGTGCGTTGCAGCAGCCTTAAATCCATCTTACACCAACCACAACAACATGGAGAGGTATAAAGCCCCCAAAATAACTTAGGCTGCGCAGAGAAGAGCTCAGCATTATCCAAAGCAGTGAGTTACTTGTTTGTTTGGTTTTTTCTGAGGTCCTATCAATCCTCTGATTTTAGATATCATGATATCGCTAAATAATAGTGGAAGTTGCTCAGGTGCCTGCTAATCCATATGGAATATTCTCCCTTAAATGACATGTCGCCGTTTTTCTGTCAGCATAAGAAGGATGACCCTTTCATTGACGTGTATCTTGAAGGTGGCAACAAATCTTTAATTATTTAAGCACTGTCTTTATAATCTGATTTAGCACTTACCTTAATCATGTGAAGGGTGGCAGAAATTTTAGAGGAATGTGAAGAGTACATTACATTAGAATCAATCTAAATTTACGTTTTGAAAATCGGCCTTTAAAAACAGAGCATGGCTCTTGTTTAACTTACAGAAGAATATTCTCTATATACCTATGAGGATGTGATTTATTTCAAATGGTGACATATTCCTTGGTAAGGCTGGATCACGCTCCACCAAAGCCAGGAACCCAAGATTTTTTTTGAAAATGAGCATCACTTCCAGGGGATCATACACACATATTCTCAGGTTTCCCATACATGTTCCCTCACCCCCACAACCATCGGTGATATTTGACTATTGAAATACACAAGCACAAAGAAG
Organism: Chionis minor; assembly: GCA_013398295.1. Taxonomy (NCBI): domain Eukaryota; kingdom Metazoa; phylum Chordata; class Aves; order Charadriiformes; family Chionidae; genus Chionis; species Chionis minor. The sequence goes on along the minus strand of VZSF01010384.1, from coordinate 257,196 downwards.
AAAAGGTATTTCCCTCACAGCAGGAAACCGAATGACTGCATCCTGGTCCGTGGAGCACCTCAACACCTGACTGCAAACACAGGGCTTGACCTCACTGTAAGGTCTACTGCAGAAAAAAAGGAACAAAGCAGTATTTGCATATTGTGGTGGGAAAAAACAGTGAGTTCTCTCTTTTTAAAGCCCAGAACTGGGGGAGGGCTTTTTCTTTTTTTCCTTTTTTTTTTCTTTTCGGTAAGTGCCTGCATCAGTGCACATGATGGTTGCTTTCAGATTTGCGTGAATGATATGTGACACGATAACCATATGTATAAGACAGTTCCCTCACTGTCCCATTTACTATTGTGGCAGATACAGTAAACAAATCATTCTCTTCATCACAATTTCTACAACCAGAGGAAAAAAATGTAGGGTTTTTTTTTAAATAACAACACAGATGATACACATCAACAAAACAAGCATCCAATGAATGAACCAAGGATGTTTTTTAATAGCTCATATTGAGGATTCTGCCAAAAGCAGTTCTGCCAAAAGCAGGATCTTACTCCAAGTCACTGAAAGAACAACAAAGCTCAGGACAACCAGATAAATGTATACTTTTAGTGCCTTAATCACTCCCCTGCAAATCCAAACAATAGCCGACTGATTTGTGTACAAGGTTCATAGATTACAATAGGTACAGGGACAATAGGGCCCTATAAAAACATGATAAATATTCAGAAACATGATTTACCAGGGCACTATTACATTTCTCTTCAAAGAAACAGAACAATTTCAAGGCACACTGTTTCACACAGTTTCTATCCAACTTGGGACTTTTTTTTTCTTTCCTGTGTCCTGGATAAAGAAAAAACTTGGTTTTATCTTCCTCCATCACTGCTTCAGGGGACTTTAGGTATAATTCAATATAATAAAGGTACCAGCATACCACGTAGATCTGTCATTTTGGAAAGGGTTTTGCTCTCCATTCTTCCTTCTACAGAAGTAATGCAAATACTACATTTTTTTTGTAAACAAGGAAGACAGTTGAGTTTTATTGGTTTTTTGGGTTTGTGTTTTGGGTGGTTTTTTTCGTGGTGGAGGCAGTGGGGGTGGCTGAGAGGCCTGGAGTGAAGCGAAAGGCTGTGGAGGTGCAAGGCAAGGTGGAAAACACGGCAGAATAAAGTTATTCGCTTGTTCCCTCACGGCAACTCGTTGCTTAGAACATTTGGCGAGGCTGTGTTTAAATTTAATTTCTGTTGCATGTAAATGCCGCCACAAATAGGGTAAATGCTAAAATACGACAGTCTAAACAGCTCAACAGTTTCAAAATTGAAACAGACTGAAGTACTTTCAAATTTTTTTTAGCAAGCGGGAAGAAAAAGAGACGTTGAGGTACTATCTCGACCCTGTTTTCTCTATTAGTGACCTGCCTTGACAGACAAACCCTGTTGCCCTCCCTCGGAGCTCTGCGTATCGCCGACCGTCCCATCAGCAGCCCAACAGCAGGTTCCACCACCACCTCATTGCACAAGAGGTGTCCGGGCTGCCGGCGGACTCCCGGCGGACTGTTTACAGGCAGCGCGTGGAGGACTGGCAGGAGACATGATGAGGTTGCTGTAATGAGCGCATCGTGTAGTGGCACATTTTAAAAACAGGTCTAACCAGACAAAGCACATAATAACCAAAATTAGGGCTGCCCAACCAGGACTGGCTTCCCTTTCACTACCTGACCCACTTCAAGATTGTTGGAATAATACATGGAATAATAATGAAGCCCTTAACAAAGTCAAGTCTCAGTTCAAGTGCAAACTCATGTCTTTAATGCACGCCTTTGACAGTCATCTTGCACAATGTGACTGCAAAATACACCAGCAAACTGATGGCCTGTAATTCACCGGCACTGGGGCTTCTCTGATGGTAGCAACTGCTGTAACTACTCTACCATCGGCTTCTTCCACACCTTACCTTGGTCTCTGTCAAACGAGGACTACAGCAGGACAATGTAACTGTAAAAATCCCGGTGTCCTCACTACGCGGCTACAGCTGGCACAGGGGCTGCTCTCCCACCGAGGAAAGGCAGACTCTTACATTACAGCCCCCTTCCCTAGCTGTGAGACCGCTGCCTCGCTGCCATGCGGGGCGTTTTTACAGACTTTCAGGAGTGTGACAGAGAGATCTGGTCAGAGCAAATCTTTCGTGCAGCGCTCACATAACAAAAACAAAACTCACGCTACAGCAGTGGCAACCGACAGCGAAAGCTGCAATGGTGCGGTTAGACAAATGGTTCAGCTTCAGAAATTTTTTCTACTGCATCACAACAGTCTTCTCTCAGAGGCAGACGAGTGTGTACATAATGTGTCAGAAGATGGCCGGAAAGAGGAAGACGCTTCAAAACACTCAAGGCAAATTTTCAGAAAAAAAGCTTCTGTTACAAACCACGGCAAAAAATATTGTGCACAAACCCAAGTGAAAGTTAAAAAGGTTGCGCCAGTACCATCATACTACACAAGCAACTACCAAAAGGTTAGGGGTGACCCGATCTTGGTGTATAAACCACCCACGTGGGAAAGTGGTTTCTGAGAGTACTGCCATTTAAATCAAGTAGGAAAAGACAGCTCAACAAAATGCTCGGAAAGTGAAGCAAGATCAAAACCAATGCAACAGCAAAGGTAATTATTCCTTAAAGCTATTTACCTACAGATGCGACAGATCCTGCATTATTCAACCAGTCAGTGAAGCTCAGTAACTCGCTAAATACCAAGTCAGAGTCCAAATGGGGCAAGTTTTGTCAGGACTCGCTAATGCCACTTTCTTCCAAAACAGAAGCTCTGGGTTTACTGAGGTGCTGACTTTAGTAACACCAGCAGCAGCTCTCAGCGCCGTATGCGGATGGGAGCGGGTAAGGTAGCTGTTTGGTAGCATTCACCCACCGCTTTGCTGTGGCACACGATGCTGGTGAGGAACGTGTGCGCTGAGACAGCTGGCAAATTTTTATTCTTAAGAGATCTAGTCTCTTAGTTCCAATTCAGTTTCTTTGGGGCTGGAGGAAGTTGCTTTGAAAGTTGAGGGAGAAACACGTTTCAAAGTTTTCATGGGTACACTCACCAGAGATTACTTTATTTGTGGCTGTTGCTGACTTTCATGCCTCAGCTATTTTGACGTTTCCTGTTTGCTAAGTGACAGAGGATTGGTCACCTTGCATACTTAAAATGCCTCTATGTTTGTGGTCTTTTCAGGTTCAGGTAAAAACTCCAGGTTTCCCACATGGGAATTTTCTCCTCCTAAAACGTATACATTGTTTTAAATGTTACTTCTGCACAGGAGAAGTCTCTAGCCAGCTCTAGTTTGCACACTTTCCAGGTCCTTTCACTGCCATAGAAAGCCTTGCCCAGAGAAGGGACTAATCTTCAGTATTTACTGGAGAAGCAGCTGTGCCTGTTTAGGATGTGACTGACATCCAGCTGTTTGCCAGCGCTCCGCAGCAGGTGTGCAGTCAGCCCTACTGCACAGTATGAAAGACTGTGTAAAAAATTCAGTGTTTCATTTCCGGGAGAAAGTCATGTGGGTAAACTCAACATCACGCCTACCAGCACTTGCTAACCTCCCGCCTTTGCGCTGAAACACGAGGAGTGCCCGGTTTATTTATTCTGACATCTGAGCTGTACCAGGGAGAGGGTAATTTCCAGTTTACGGGTGGGAATGGACGTCTTCAAGTGCCACCAAGCCATTTCTACAATGCCCGCGTGACTGTAGCCTCAGAAAACAGTCATTATTTTTACAGGCTGCCCGTAAACATCCTCTTCCAGCCCTGGCTCTGCAGGCTAGAGATGCCAGGCACCTGGAACGGGCATTCCCAGAAATGAGGGCTCTTCCCATAGCTCCATAAATCAGCTTTGTGCTGCTGTTTTCCTAATCTGCCCGACACAAAGCTGGTTAGTTCCAGCCTGCCTTTGCCAGCTGTTTGAACTGCCCCAGCGGAACCTGCCTGAAGCGGAGTCGCCGGCATTTATTCCCCTGGACACACCTTTCCGGCAGAGTTGTGCTCCTGGTAACTCCTGGCTGCGGGGAAAATGCAAAACTGGAAGTAGAGGGAGCAAGACTTGGAGCAGGCAAAGGTACCATTTGTGAGACGGTAATGGCACGTGGCCCTCAAGTAGTTAAGCACCCTGCATAGTACAACTGCACGGTTTTACTTCTGCGTAAAAAGTGGGGAAAAAACGTGAAAAACCCAACCGTCCTTCAGCTGTTAAACAGCTCTCGACTCACAAGGTTGAGTTCGATGCAAAAAGTGATCTTTTAACAGATTTTATACCACGACAATAAATTCAGACAAGATGCCTCTTTAAACCGTAAGATTATTGCTGCTATCTTTACTACACTGTTATCAAAGGGCCAATAAACAGTATTCATATCTGGCGCTAGACAAGCACACACACACAAAAAAAAGGTCTTCTACAAAAAAGCTTGCAAATGCTGTAGATAAGGCAGGTTATGGGGAAGGTGTGGCGGGAAGCAAAGTGTGTTTTCAGGAGTGAGATTAAGGTTCTTAGACTTTCAGTCTGAAAGGAGGCCTAAAGCAAATGAGAAAAAAACCTAAAACACATACTAGGTATCGTGAACATGCATGAGATCACCTATGTATGCATATGTCTCTCATGTAGAGAGTCCAGTGGGCTGGGTAAATCAGGCCCACGTGTGCTGAGCCTGGCTTTCTGAACGGTTACAACATGGACACGAGGTAAGGATAAGCTTTTGATGCCAACGAGTTATTTTTTTACCTTCAGGAAATACCTAAATAAATAATGTTCTGGTGTGAGAGCATGGTATGTTACTACTTGGTAGCACAGTATCAATCCCACAAAATGGCTACATTTTCTCAAGACATTAAAAGACAAAATGCAGAAAAAACCCAAGACCATAATGGATATAGAGCTACATACACTAGAAAAAAAATCTATATGCAGGACCATTTTCCCAGGATGGGTGTATCAGATATATGGCAAAATCTTCCGAATATAGATGTAGTGTATAATAACAGAAGTTCATGGTTACTTGTGTACTTTATGCAAGTCTGCTGTGCTGATAAAAAAAATAAAGATATTCAAACAAACAGTAACAGCTTTTCCAGGTGATACTCAGGTTGGCAATCACATTCCTTAGCGTCTCTTTTTGACCCAAATTCTTTCTAGGGATTGAAATCACTTGTGGCCAGTTCTCAAGGCTTATTTGGCTCCAGCTACCTGCCTGGGGGATGTTTTATTCATGTCATTACTAAAATCACTACTTCAATTTAAAATGCTGTTCAAGAGTCTGCAGATTCTGCCCGCATAGCACAAGCCAAGCAATATTCCTCAAATGAGCTCCATTCTGCATAGCACTCTTGAAAATAATTTTTTAATGCACATATGCATGATATTCCTTAATTTGAGCAAACAGCAAGTTTGGTACCACGGTAAAGAGAATCTGAACCTGTAAAACACTCCTGTCTCAGCATGAAGAGAGAATACGAGTAGTAAATTTAAGACAGGCAATAATAATTATTTCTGGAATATGATTTTCTTCTTCTCAGTTCAATGGGATTCTGCCATGTCTAGCTGGGAGTTGATGAATAAAAAAAATCCTGCAGATTGCTTAACTATAATCTCCCTCACCTACTCTTCTGGTTCTTCTAATTGAGAAGTTATAACAACAAGGGATAGGCATGTGCTATCATCAAAAACCTTTTTCAACCAGTAATAAAAATTCAGTTATATGCTTCATTACTTTCTATTGGTTGCAGGACTGTAGTTTAAAAAACCCAAAGGTGGTGAAAATAGAAAATGATCACAATATTCCAATATTTTCAAAATGATACAATTTCATTTTTTGATCAGTATTACTTACTGATTTCCTTCAGTTTTACTCTAAAGGCCATTGTGAGGCATATTTCTGACGGGTCAAACATGCAGGACAACTGCTCTCCGGGGGCAGCAGGACTTCCCCTCCTGACAGCCCCCTCCCCTCGGAGCCTGGAGTCCTTGCAGTGGGATGGAAGGGGGGCTGGCTCCCCCTGAGCAGAGGGGTCCAGCTCCCCGCCTCTCAGCAGTGGGGCAGCAGAGGAAGGGGCACCTCCGCCTTCCCCACGGCCCCGTCCAAACGCCCCCGCCGGCAGCAGCCACCCGCGGGGAGAGGCGGAGGTATGGCGGTGCCCCGGGTGGTGGGCCACCAGCTCTGCTCTACAGAGGCTCCCACCAGGACCAGGCTGACCTGCAAGCCTGGCAGCCAGGTCTCAGACATGAGCATTTTTGAGCATGTCCAGTGCCAGGTCCAGGCACCGAGTCCTTTCCAGATATACACAGGTACTGAGCAGGATTTCCTTTTTTTTTATCTATTTTGTTTTCATTTTCTAGAACGCAATCGTTGACCCAGAATCCACCCAAAAAGGCTAGTGTCCTTTTGTGACCTTGCCACCAATCCGCCTGCCTTTAAGAAGTCTCTTCATTAACTTGCAAGGGTTTGAGTTCACCTTCGCTAAAGACGTTCAAGAATCCTCCTCCTCAAAGATTTCCAATTTGGTTTTATTTTTTAAATCAAGTAGGCATCTTAGCAGAACAAATGTGTGCATTAATGAAATACACATGGGATGAATGTTAACTGCAAACCTTGCCTCTAGTACTAGATTGCTCAGGAAAATAAAAGCAAGTAAATTCTAGGATAGTCCTGAGGTGTTTTAGAAATAACAGGAGCAGCGCTTGTGCTATTTTAGCAATTGTCGCAACGCTATCACCGTTTAGCAACTCCTAGGCATCAGGCAACAGTTCAGCAAACCTCGCTTAGTTTGCAGATTTCTTAAAACCAGGAATGCCAAAGATTTTTCTTCTGCCAAATTAGGCGAAGTCAGCCAAATAGAAAGGTGTAAATCCTGTCCTCCTGTGTATTCAGTGCCCCTGGCTGTTCTCAGGACCCAGTGGAGACTGAAGCCGCCTGCTATTAGCAACTAGAAAAAGCGTAAGGCAGAATGCCAGCTTCTAAATTAAACAAACAAAAATCCTTTTCTTGTTAACTTTTAAAGACAGGCATATTTCTTTCACACCTAGCACTCAATACCATGGTCAAGTTTAAGTGAGTGGCTGGAAAAGTACCAAGGACTTATATATACTTACGTTGCTGAAAGACAGACTGCATTTTTGAACGCATCCCAAGGATCTATGAAGACATCCCTCACCCCGTCTCTGGGCCAGCTGGACTATTAGGAGTTGGGAAGATTTTTGATCAGAGCGAAAAGCCCTAACGGTGATTTCACAAGCCCCATCAATCAGCCTAATGCTGGCCCACTTGCTGTAGGAGAAACGTGTCTAAAGAATTTTTCAATTAGTTAAAAGAGTGATTTGTTTCATTGTAGATATTCACTCAGGGAGAGTGGCATGGGTTTGGTTTCTTGGGGTTTTTTTTTAATAATTTTTTTATTTTTAATATTGCTTTCAAATTTCAGAACTACCCTGACTTCAAGGACTTAACCCAATAAAAAGTCAAGACATCCAAAAAAGCCCTTATTCAAATACATCTGTTACACTTAATAACGTATTCCAAACACTTCTTCACCACAGGTAAGAAAACACATACATAAGCACATATCTGAAAGGGGGAGAAATTATTGAAAGTGACTCGTTTATTGAAGTTCTGTGTAATGTATAGCTGGTACGTCATATAGAGGAGCTGTGGTGTTACTTACCACACACACTTGGGTCCCAGTGTATACAGCACTGGGCTGTTTAAGTGTGACATATGGTGCTTACTAACAAGAAAACATGTATAGATGCCTACGAGAAGAAATGCTATTATATTCCAGAGCTGCTTTTTAGTATTTGTAGGAAAGCATCCAGAAAGAAGAGAGGAACATCAAAGCTCTGCATACCTTCTGCCTAAAAGGCCCAAAAATCTCGCTAGAAGCTAGTATGGTCTGAAGAGGGCTAAGTAGCTGAAAAAACCCCACATGGTGAAATAGATGCAATTCTTTCCATAGGGAAAATTAATTTTCTAGTCATATCTTTCCAGAGCCGTGACCATTAACACCCTCTGTCTCTCTTTCTCCATGTCTGTTGTGGTTTGGGCCGGACTGGCTGCTGGAAGGAACGTCAGATGCTGTCCCCCACCTCTCTCGCCCAGGTTGTGCTACAGGGACAGTGCCCTCTTCCAGTTCTCCTCTCTTTCCTAGATATTCACCACCAAAAAACAATCCAAGCCAGCCTTACCTGCACAGAAATCTCTACCATACCAACGAATCCTTTACGTATCTCTGCCAAGCTCTTTCCACACATGTCAGCATTGGCTTACGACATCATTTTTAGGATCTTCCCTTCTGATCGAAACTCTTTGCACCAACCTCTGCGACCTCCTCCCCCTAAAGGCTGGCTGCCCCAGTAATCAAGGTCTGCAGAACTGCCACTGTGCCAGATGCAAACTGGGGCGAGGCAAGAGGCTCTCATTGCTGCAAAGGTTTTACTTGTGCCAGATGTCTTTCATTAAAACTATACTTATATATATATACACACACATACTCACATATATTTTTTTTTATTCTCAGTAGAATCACAGAATCATAGAATGGCTTAGGCTGGAAGAGACCTTAAAGACCATCCAGTTCCAGCCCCCTGCCCTGGGCAGGGACACCTCCCACTAGACCAGGTTGCTCCAAGCCCCATCCAACCTGGCCTTGAACACCTGCAGGGATGGGGCAGCCACAGCTTCTCTGGGCAACCTGTGCCAGTGTCTCACCACCCACAGAGGAAAGAATTTCTTCCTGAGATCTAATCTAAATCTCCCCTCTTCCAGTTTGAAGCCATTACCGCTCGTCCTATTGCTACATGCTACGTTACAACTTGTAAAAAGTCCCTCTCCAGCTTTCTTGCAGGCCCCTTTCAGACACTGGAAGGGGCTATAAGGTCTCCCCGGAGCCTTCTCTTCTCCAGGGTGAACAACCCCAACTCTCTCAGCCTGTCCTCACAGCAGAGGGGCTCCAGCCCTCTGATCATCCTCGTGGCCTCCTCTGGACTTGCTTCAGCAGGTCCATGTCCTTCTTATGTTGGGGTCTCTGGAGCTGGAGACAGTGTTCCAGCTGGGGTCTCCCCAGAGCGCAGCAGAGGGGCAGAATCCCATCCCTCTCCCTGCTGGCCACGCTGCTGGGGACGCAGACCGGGATGCGGTTGGCTTTCTGGGCTACAAGTGCACATTGCAGGCTCATAGACAGTAGAGTTTTAGTTTGCTTACCAGCAATCCATTCCTTAAGACTTATCTCCTCATTCATAGTAGCATACATATTACTAACATGTATATTATGGAGGCCTTCTAAACTTGATGCTTAAATGTTCAATTAAAATTTAATAAGCCTTTCTGGCCTACTTGCGCACATCATCCACTGGAGCCCAGCCACTGCACATGGTGAGGCGGTGCCCAGCTGGCTGTCAGACGCTTTATCAGGCTCCTTGCTGAGAGGAGCTTCATCCAAGGGCTTGTTTCTGCAGCCGTAAGGAAAAAAAGACACCGACTTGAAGTTTGCAGGAATTTAGCCACTGGAGCAGGATTTTACTCACAATGTTATGACCTTGGTATTACACGATGGGTGAAATGCAGAGGATTTTGCTCTGTGTTTTAATGAAGACCTGTGGCAATGGCAGAAATTGTCATTCAAGGATTTCCCAGGCCTACGAGAATGACTTGGCTTGAAGGATTGTGCATCCAAACACAGATTACCCAATATAATCTATTGCTTCCCTGGTGCTCATTGGTCCTAGTCCTATGAATCAAGAGCTCTGTTGGGTAATCCTGCAGCTTAATTGTATTTTGGTGACAAGCATGGATTTGAAAGATTACTTTGGATTACTTTGACCACAAAGTGCTGTGGTGCTGGATGACTGTTCAAACAGTTCTGCCTCGTTTTCCCTTTGTTTAAGCATTGTGCAAGGAAATATTTGCAATGCACAAGGAGATGCAGGGGGCATAGGAACAATCCTGAACATGGGACAGTTTTTCAGACAGTTATGCCACAAGCAGTGCTTGCCAGCAGAGCCCAAAGCCCGGGCAGTCTGCACCACAGCAGTGACTTGCTGCTCAGGGCCAGGCACTATTTTGGCATCAGAATATTCTGTTGCTATTCCCAGCTCTTATCCTCAAACAGAGGAACCAAGGCATATAGCTAAGGATTTTAGCCTATATTAGAAAACCAGCCTCAAAAGGTAGCTTAGTATTTCTTACCCAATTAACAATTGTCTCACCCTAGATTTGGAAGCAAGCAATGGTACCTTCTCTTTAATACCCATACTCATAGTGAGCCAAGAGAAGACGTAGCACCTGTTGCCCTAGAAGTTCCAGCAAGTTCCGTGCATAAAACTGCATTACCATTTTTTGCAGCTGGCTGTTGCCACAGGACAAAACGGTGAATGGAACTCTTGGCTTAGGGGCAGCAAATGGAAGTCTGGTGAGCGGTGGAAGCCACTGTAACTTAGCATCTGTCATCTCAATGGCCAATCCTTTGAAAGACTTGTTGCTATAACTTTGAGTTGGCTTTACCTAGGAGATTCCTTCCTTCCTGCATTTCTGCTTTCAGGTGTAGCTAAGATTATAGTAACTAGCCTATACACGTTACTGGACAGCAGGATTACTGTTGTTTTTCATGTATTACACCATCAGGCAAGCTGTTGGGACAGAACAGCTGGACAAGTTGGAGCTAGCCTCCTCCCAATTAGCTGCTTGGTGGTTCTGCTTCTCAGTTAGAAACTCACATCTCTCCAGTTTTACGTGTGTACTTGCTTATTTCAGCTAGCCAAAGGAGATCCAGAGTACAGATCTGATGGCTAGCAGCTACATGCTGGATCATCTCCCCTATACCCCGTTGCAGGCTGCAGTGCTTTTCTGTTTTCTCTTAGGAAAATGTGGACACCACCATTCACCTGCATTACATGTATCCCTCGTATGTGGCTTTGAAGAGATGGCACACCATACCCCGGCAACTGATGTTTACATTACACAGCCTTACAAGCCCATCGAGCAAAAATAAATTAACATTTTAAAACAAATTAACAAATTCATTTAAATCTATTTCTGACAAACGCTGCTATTGGTAGGGGTGTGCGAGGATGCCCAGTCCTTAGGGCTCCTCACCAGCCTGGCAGTCTTTTCCAGCGGCTTGCGCACGCTGCATGCTGCCGTGGCTGGGCTGTGTGGCACAGATCTTCCCTGTCAGGCTTCATTTGGGGCTGGTTTGTTTGCAGTGCTTCAGAAATACTCAGCTTTCCTTTTCCCAGAAGGCTATTCTGTCACAGTAGGGAAAAGAAGGGAGAAAAGAAAGGGGGAAAGTAGCCAAACAGCGACAAAGGAGGGGAGCAAAGCCACAGCACGCTCCTTGAGGGGCTGCAGGCACTGCTGTGCATGCAGCAGAGAGGACAAATCACTCCAACAGCAGGGTGATCCCTCACACTCTGAAACAGTCACGGGCACACAAACAAATTACAGTGTGCTTGCTAGCCACACAAACAAAACACAGTGCATTTGGCGTCTCCATGTTACTCCACGCAGCCAAAGTTAGCATTGCACCTCTGAGCTGTAATTCACATTTACAGTTCAGCTCCTGGTTCACACGTGCACATACACATCATCCCACCTCACTAATCCCACAGCCATGGCCCACACTAGCTTTCGTCCTCTCCCATCCATGAAAGACCAGGACTTGGATTTCCCTTGCTTTCAACAGTGAAAGCAGCAGCCCTGGCCAGGAAAAAAAGGAAGAAAGCCATCACACACACAGCAATAAAGGGTTAGCTGTGGCTGCAAATATTTTTTTTTAAAAGGCCAATGGCCTTTCCAGATTTGGGCAGCTTTCTGCTATGTCCATCATGAGGACATTGCCAGTTTCCAAGCGTGCAATGAATCTACACTGGAGCGTGGGACACATGCACACTAGCTGGCCAGTCCTGATCCTGCTAGCAGCCTTGAGCTGAGCTCAAGCTATTTATCCTGCTTCTTGGACAGCTTTTACAGCCTTTGTCAAGTTCTTTGTAGCTCCAACTTAACTGCTTCCTCCAGCTGGGGCAGAACTAGTTCAAGTGTACAAGAGCGGGGCACAGATAACACGTTCTTATTCTAAACAAAATGGCCTTTCAACAAAATGAGACTTTCAGCAAAATAATTCATCTTAAAATAAGAGAGAGATGCTTATTCCCTAGCGTCACTCAAAGACACGCTATATAGAACCATTTTTGATGAAACCAAGATGGTCCAAGTCAAGAATAGAAAACACAGAGTTTGGCAAAACTAATTTTCAGAGGAAAAAATCAGTCTCAAAGGGGATTGCTGGAGATCTTAAATATACGTAGCTCCACATTTAATATTAAACCCCTCAAAATCTCAGTTGTATTATATCTAGTACTCATATCAGTGCGAAGCCAAGCACAAATCCAAAACCAGAACAAAGGCTGCTGTTGTCCCCTAATCAACCCGTAAGAGCTATTGGATAGCCACAGTACATCATAAACAGACCAAAACAGTGCAGTGCATTTCCAGTAAGTAGCCTAGTCTAGTAAGATTTTTTCTTAAACCATTGCTAATTTACAAAAAGGTACTTTCTGTTACTGAGGATTAGTGTAATCAGCCACAGCAGAAGTCAGACCAACAATTTAAACTTCAGGGTGAATCTTTTTAAACATGGAAAATGGTAGCTGGTTTGGCTATATTTTTCTGATTTTGGGGGAAAGGACCTTCCTTCATTACAGTATAGATTCATTTTATAGAGAAATAGAGGGAAGACGGAATACACAATAAACATCAGAAAGTGCATCACAGGGATAATTTGTCTTGTTTTCTTGGTAGTGTAGAGCTTAGCTCTTCTCCGCTCTGCACATCTTCTCAATAGACTGTGCCTTTCTAGTTTGTCCATCATTGATTGGATATGAGGGGGTGGTTTAAGGCTGAAAGGAAAATTATGGAGATTTTGGGGTAATCCTCCAAAGGGATTCGCCAGGGTGACAGCCACTCCCCCATCACACCATGCTGCTGCCCTCGTCCCTACCCAGCCCTCCAAGGACAAATGGTTGGCGAGTCAGGTGCTGGTTAGATCATCACCAACACCTACAGTTTCGAAAAGGAGAGATCAAAAAAGGAGATTACAGTTGTAGGTGGAGACACGGAAAACACAAGGCTACCTTCAGCCACCTCTCATTACTTGCTATCAGCTCCTCTCTATCTGAGTTTCTTACCCCACCACCTCACCCCACCACAGACAGGCGGGTCACTTTAATTCTCCAGTCACCCCCCTGTAGAGCCCATTAGGAAAAATAAAACTGCTCTAACAACCAGCCAGCACCTATCGCCTGCCTCGCTCCTGACCCTGGCACTTCTCCCTGTGCAGGAGAAACCGGAGCTTTCATCCCACCGTGCTTTTACAGAGCCACAGGCACACTCCGGGCATGGAGGCAAGTACTTCGTTCTTTCAGGCTTCCTTCTCCTTCCACTTTTGTAGAATCTGTATTAGAACTTAGGCTTTTTTAATTTGTTAGTCATCCTTGCTTGGACATTTAAAAACTGCTGTTTAATAGCCCTTCTACTTGATAAATCTACAGCTTCCTTAGAGCTCCTTAGCTCCCTCTGCACTTTGGATCTCTCTCGTATTACCATCACCCATTTCCACTGGATTTTCCAGGACAGTTTACTACTCCCTATTTACCACTCCTGAATTACTTACAAACTTTACTTCCCTTGCCTAAGCACGGGAAAATTTTTTTATACCTCCTCCTTTTCCCAGAGTGCGTCACTGTCAAAACTCGAGTCCAATTCTTCTTCGGGAGCACGGGAGCTGTAGTCTTCTGAAAACTGAGACCAGGCTGGGCTTGTGACCCTCCCAAAGATGTAGAACAGTTCATCCCTATTAACAAAAAAACATGTCAAACTTCACCTTTGCACAGAATGGATCCAAGTATTTTTCAGTCAAAGATACCATATGGGATATATTCAGTTCAGATGAGGAAAGCCGGAGTAAACATGTATTTGTTAATAATGGTATGAGAAATCTAAGCACACTGTATAATTAATACTATTGCAAAATGTTAGTCCGAGGAGTAAAAGCAGCAAGGAAGCTGAATGTTACATCAGATGCACCAAGGGAGCATCTGTGGTAAGTGGTTCGGTAGGAAAGCTCTCTAGAAGAAAGGGCTGTTTGATTTGAAACAAGGCTGGATATGATGGAGGTTGGGGCAGACCTCAGGCAAAAGGAAAGTAAAACCATCAGTGTATTTAAAAAAATTGGTAATTTAGCAGTTACGGGTGTAATTAAGACCCACAGCCAGAGGAAACCCGAGTGCACCGCTTGAAAACAAAACCCCCAGATCTTCAATATGCCACAACAGAGGACAGCTGGATTATCATTTCCAAAAGCGAAGCAGTAATTTCTCACAATATTAAGGCCAAATAAAGCTAGTGCCAACATTTACCAGTCATTGTTGGTTTGACATTATTGGGGACGTGCTGCAAAATTGCTTTGAGTTCTTGAACTGCGCCCTCGGAGTCATATGGGTTGGATAGCAGATGGCAGATGACAGAAATAGCACCCGAAAGGCCCTCTTTTCAAAGCCCGGGGAAGGGAAGCTGCTGGGATGGAAGAGAAATATACCACAGAGCCCTCTGACACGACCTTGTTTAGCAGCACAGCCTGCGCAGGCTGGTGTCGCGCTAGTCCTTTGTTTGACACAAGCACCCTAAAGTTTGTGGTTACTTTTCTGAAGGAAGAAGAGCCCAGAAAGCGACCAAACAGCTCCACATGCTAATGTGTCCAAGCTGCGTGGCTCGGGAGTGCAATACAGATATAATAGCACAGCACCAAAGATTGATGAGCCCTGGCTTTTACCCATTTTTGCATTATTCTTGACTGCATTCTTCCAGTCTCCTGGATAACTGTGCTGCCTGGGAGCTGCAAGCAGGAGCAAGCCTGGCCCAGGCAGTCCAGACAAATGATTCTTTGTAGCTTGTTGCAGCGATGTTAAATCTGGAACAAATTTCATTACCTAGCAATCAGAGGCAAAAAATACAAGGAAGGAGCTATTTGCTCTTCAGAAAACAAAGACATTGGATGCTGGCTGTTGAGTGTGAGTAGTGATACAAGAGGCAAGCTAAAGAAAATACTCAGAACGTGCACAAAGTCTTTAAACAGAAAGTTGCACCCAGCAAATGTATGTGCAGGGCCTGTTTCTCCACTGTGTTACCTGTATGTTCACACATGCAGCCCTGATTTTCCCAGCTCGGAGGTGGCGAGTGCCCGGGAAGGGAAGGCGGCTCACACACAGGGAGAGGGGAACTCCACGACGGCACTCGGGGAAAGCCGAGGCAGAGGGAACGATGCCAAAGGCCGTCCAGCTCTCCCACCAAATCATTCATTTCTTCCGCTCCCTCCCTGTAAGTGGGGTAAAGGGCACTTGGAAATAGGTTTTGGACCTGAGCCGGTAACTTTTCCTGACAGTTTGGTGCAGCTGATTTAAATACTGTGGACTCAGTCTCCCATCTCCAGTTCAACAGTAAAGCGGAGGAGTTGGGTTTTGAAAGCCTTCTGGAGGGTAAAGCCTGCAGGACTACAATTTCACTTCTGTTGAGTTAGTTTACATTAACGACATTTAAATTTTGCCCAGGGACTTTAATAAGAATTCACATCTAACTGTTGGGGTTTTTAAATATATATTTCAAAAATTGGAGCCATCCAAACTATGCAGGGCAGCGCATCTTCTGTGTTTATTTTTATTCCTAATCTAGGCTCTACATCAGCTGTCCTCATGGTTTGGTAGCGTGAAGTACTGGAAGCCTACCAACACATATATATATAAAACTTCCTTTTTGGTTTCCATTGGTAGAAGGACACATTCTTTTTCTCTTTGAGTCACTAAAAAGTCACTGTGCAGGCTAATTCAAGACAAATGTGAACACATGATAGCTGAACAACGGATGTGAGGCTGCGTTTGAAGGAAATATGCTAAAAAGGACTGCGTCCTAGGGGTCTTCAGTAGGAGAGTGTGCTGGCAATCACTTGGAGAAAGGATTCTGTTACTGCTGGGGTATTTTGGGCTCCAGACTGCAACGTCTAGAATGTGCTCTGCTCAGACGGTTATGGGAGCAGCCCCTCCACCATGGCAACTACCATATGGCTTTGCGTTGTTGCTAATAATCACACAACAGAAAGAAAAAGAAGTAAAAAGGAGGACGTCCTTGAATGCACAGACTATGAAAGACTATGACTGCATTCTCCAAGGCTGTAACCAGAAGTTATAAATTGCTCTATTGCATATTTTCACTTCTCATCTAATTGAAAAAACAGCGTATACAGTTTTTGCAGATAGCCCGTTTTTTTTGCTGAACTACCCAGAGCTCAAGGATGCTGTTTAGTACTAGCTGGGTGCAAGCATAACAAAAGGCCAGGGGAAATTGGCTCTTGATATAATTATTTTTTTGTCAGCTATGGATGAGCATCTTTTTTGCAAGGCCACAGCACTCCCTTTCCAAATTAATGGATTTTTTTTGCCACAAAGGCAGAAGAAATATAAGATGCACTTGCTCACAAACTGCGGGGAAGGTTGCAGAATTTTACAGGGTTAGCAGCTGTTTGGCTTCCAGACAGGTCACTTTAGCAATTCGTAAGGGAGCTATGCACTTGATCAGTGGTTGACCCCACCCTCAGCACTGGCCACTGAGCTGGTGATGGAAGGACAGGCTGTGCACAGGTGAAGCCCATGGAGGACTTTTCAGACATGCTTCAACTGAAGGTGTCCTGTGCCCTCGCAGGGAGGCTCTCTCCAGGACAGAGACCAGGTGAATACCGACACGCGGCTCTGTCTGAGCTTATCCCCATCCACCCTATCTGCTCTGGGAAGCAAGAAACCCTCTGAAAGCAAAGACACCCTGCTCCGACCTCTCCTTTACATACCCCAATACACCTGCTCCGCTGCCCCTGCAGTAGGTGGCAATCCTGTCCGTGCCAGACCACTGCAACAGCGTCCAATATAGGCTGAGAAACCGGAACACACTGTGCCAAGAGAGACCAGAATCCCCGTCACTGGAGCACTCCGACAGATTGGAAGGGGAGTATTGTTGTCTTCATTTTACACAGAGTGGGCTGAGACACAGAAACACGTAGGGTGTTCCGTCTTTGATTAAAGACTGGTGATTATACACAGAAATAGCTGCTGATCTCAAAATTCCAGGAAGCACTGAATATGTTGTGCCAAAGGAATAAAGACATTTTAAAAAGAATCACACCGGAAGCGTATTATAAATTGTTCTCTCTTGCTTTCTGTTCTCTTACTTGGAAGGCTTCTGTTATCCAGCTGGAGATGACGGGGGTGGCCGAGAGCACATCACGGGCCGTGGACTGTGAAGGACAAGCAGCCCAATGAGCTGCACACAAACAATCCTGACTTGAAGATTCTTCACACAATTTTCTCCTGTAACAACAAACAGACCTGGAAAAAATAGCAGGATCAATTCACTAACCAAAGGGGGGCTAAAGCAATAAGCAAATTCAACAAATTCAATAAATAAGTAAATAAATAAATTTGATTCCAGTATGAATTACCTTGTATGATATAGATTTAGCAGACAGCTATTAATCTGAATTTTCGATAGTTTATCTGAATTGCATCTCCAAACCTTTTTGATATTTGCTAATCTTTATTACTAAAAAGTGTTGGCTTGCTTATCTGGGTGTCACACATACAATAAGAAAAGGAAAAAAACCCCTAAAGTACGTCTTTATTTGCAAATCCTTCTGGTGATTCAGGCTTTAAAAACCTGAAAGTTAGTTTTATTTATGCATAATAGAAATTAATTTATAAATTGAAGGCAATAAGCAAACCCACACACACACNGGGAGCCGGGGGGCTCCGGGGCAGGGGCCGGGGGGGCGACACCGCCTCCCGCTCGGCAGCGGGCGCTGGCGCGTCCTACGGCCGCGGCAGGGACAGCAAACCGAGGGACAGGTCGTCTGTCGCCTGTCGCGGGGGCTGAGGTCAGCTGCGACAGGGCCGTGTTTAAACAAGCGTGTGACATTGCGCAGGACAGCGGAGGGCTGGCCCGTGTGTTTCCGTGCTGAGCTACTCCTCTCTGCGCCCTTCTTCCCTTCTCAGCCAGCCTCCAACTAGCATTTGGCTAAGAATACAGCTTTTGAGGGAAAACCCAAACAGCACAACGTGTTTTTTGATCAGTGAGGTCTCATGAGAGTCACTAACCTGCGGGATGAAAAGGGTGAGGGGGGATATCTTGAGCCCCTCCCTTTGAGAGGACGGGGACAGCACAGGGCTGGCAGGAGGGGTGATGGTTAGAAGAGCAGCACCCGTGCCCAGTGTGGGGCTACCCCAGGTTTCGGTGTCGAACACGTACGGCAGAGGGCCGAGCGAGCGGAGGCAGAGCAACAAACGCAGCGTTTTGGAATCGCCACAGCACGAGCACAACCCTTCCTGCCAGACTGGCACAGCGCGGGCTCAGTACACAGGTGTCCCTGCAGTGTCCTGCACCAAACAGCAGCAACGAGGTGGGTGAAACGGGACTTCCACCACCTCCGGAGCTGCCTGTGCCTGTTTGGCTGACAGGGGACAGACACTCGTCTTCATCAGGTGTTTTTCCCCACACAGTTCTCCATCCTGTCTTCTCAGGACCCACTCTTGAAAGCGACCTACAAACAATTCACCCAAAAATAAACCTAGGAAATGAGGTAACTCTGCCAGGCGCTAAACCCATGAATTCATTGCCTCTAAACCCAATCGCTGTATTCCTGCCAACGTCCCTCCTGCTGTCCTTTTCTCTGAGATGGGCTGGGCAGCTGCAGCCCGGATGACGGGCAGCCGTGGGCAAGCGGCTTCATCTCCTGCTGCTTGTCCGTCCTACGGCAGCAGCGCATCATGGCGCAGCAGCGCATCATGGCGCAGCAGCATCCACTGGCCCAACCAAAGATGCCGCTTCTCCCTCCAAACGACCTGTCTGTCCTCGGGCAAGCGTGGTTATCGCCCTGCCATTAGTGTTCCTGCTCCGCTAAGAGCGGTTTTAAGAAAGCCTTGGCATGAGGCGCCCTCCCCTCCTGTCACCCTGCTCGTCCCAGTGGGTCCTCGCGAGGCCAGGAGGCGGTGACCCTGCCCGCACCCCGCCGCGTCCGGCTGGGTCGGACCGCGCTGCGTCCCACCTGGCCCCGCAGCAGCGGGGAGCCGGGGCTGGGAACCTGCCGTGACCCGCAGACGCGGCGGCGGCGCCGCTTCGCAGAGATGCTGTTCCGGCTCCGCTCCGGCCTCCCGCAGCGCCGGCGGCCGCACAAGCCCGGCCGAAGCCCCCGGCCGCGCCTCTCCCGCTGCGGCGGNGAGGGGGTGTGTGTGGGGACCCGCAGGGTTCGGACCCTCCGCCAGCCGCGGGCAGAGCCTCCGGGAGGGGAGCGGGGGCGAGTCGGGACGGACCGCTCCTAGCGGGGACGGACAGACCGCTCTCTGTCCGGGCACGGACAGACAGACAGCTCCCGGCCCCGGACACCCGCCGGCTGGGCGCCTCCTGCCCGCCGTGCCGATGCCAGCCCGCGCTGGCGTTGCTTTGGTGCCACCCCATCCTTAGGCTGCTGCTGCTGTGACAGTGCTACTTACCGTGGTCCTTTAAACACCTTTTCTTGGGGTTTTTGCCCCCCCTCCCCCCATCTCCAGTACCCGGAGATGTTGTCTCCAAACAATAAGGGTCGGGGCACGGCCAGACTTACCTGCTGGTGCTGCCGCGGTGCGTGGCCGCTGTTCCAGCCGCCGCTCGGACGCGCTCCCGGCCGCACGCGTGGCCTAAGAGATCCCTGACCTGCTGCCTCCGGGTCCTTGTCCACAAAACGGGCTCCAACGTGTTCGCTCCCATTCCCCGAACGCTTGTGAAACGCGGAGGTAAAGGCTGTGCTGTTCACTCAAAGGCGCAGTGGCTGTCAAACGTTACCACTTTCCCTTTCGCCGTACAAAATTAGCAGTGGAATCGTAAATGCAAAAAGGTGGCATTTGGGCTGCGTTCTAAAAATCGGCATGTATTTTCCATGTTCGTGTGTTTGCTTTCGCAGTATGGATTTATAAATACGTGCCTCAAGTCTTTGGTGGTTGAAAAGTATGGTGAAGAAACATGGGAAAAATTAAGGTAACGTGTTCCCAGTAAATACAGTATATTGAAAGAAAATGCTCAGGAATTTAGCAGCAGAGGATTATAATTTCTCCCTGGTAAACAATAGCTGACGTGAATCTCAAGTAGTTCTTACATGTGACTAACAGGGCAAAAGCGGGAGTTATCTTACCTTGTAGCACTTCATACTCTGATACTAATTTGTCCCAATTAATTTGTTTTATCAGATAATTAAGGATGACATTTAGCCTTGTACAATTGTGCAGTAGACTCACTGGCTCACTGTGACGATACTGAAAAGCAATTACACTGAAAAGATGTCATCCTTGATGTGAAGTCCGCTTAACTCCAGTACTTCCAGAAAAGCAGCTAAAGATAATAATCTCTGGTTTTGTCTTTACTTTATGAGCTATATGCTATTTTGCAAGATATAAAGATATATAAATGATAGTTAGATGTATATATTAGCCATTGAAGCCAGTATAAAAAATGAGCAAGTTTTTGGTCAAGTCTGTGGAGACCCAAGGACTTGATATTGTGGGCACATTGAACAAACCAGTAAAGACCAACTAAGACTCCACTTGCTCTAGCCCCCTCCCCGCCCCCCCCAGGATGATGCTCTAATCCTTGAAAGACTTTACCATGTAACGTCGTAACCTCCTTTGTGGGTTAACAGCAAACAGTGCTTAGTGAATGCCGGTTGCGTTGCCCAAGCATGTTATATTTACAGCACTGCTGAGACGAGAATATTGTCTTCCCTGTTGCAGACTGCAGGCCGGAGTCCAGGATTCTTTCTTGACTTTTGAGGTTTACAAAGATGAGATCACAATGCAGCTCGTCGACAAAGCCTGCAAAATACTAGGTATGTGTCACCGTGCCTCAAAAATGAATCATCCTGGGTGAATCCTGAGACTGCAGCCCAGGTTTTCGTCTCCCATGCTCTTTGGAGCACCTTCCCTCTGTTGCAAACTGTATGCATTGACTCTTAATCCACCTGACAGCATTTCAAGAACTCCCAAGCCTTTTGTATCCATTAAAGTATCTTTATTTTGCCAGGTGTTCCTGCTGACATGGTTCTGAGAGAGTTTGGAGAGTATTTCTTTGAATTCTGTAAACGCTCGGGCTATGACCACATGCTGAGGACACTGGGTGGAAATCTCTACGAGTTCATAGAGAACCTGGATGCACTGCACAGCTACCTGTCCCTTTCTTACCAGGCAAGTTCAAGTTCCAATTCCTGAGCAGGTATGGGTGGACTCTGCTGGAGTTCACAACTGAAGGAACAGCATCTCATAGGTGTGAATGAATGAATAACAAAAAATGATGCAATAACAGGCTCTTCTATGTTCTGAAACGTATTACTCCAAAACGTCAAGACAATTTTTTATAATCCTTTTTTCTAACTATTCCTCAACATTAGATAATATCTGGTACACTGGCTCTAATGCATAGTATATTTTCCTTCACAGGTGAGCATATTTAATTTTCTATATTCAGATTACTGCTTATTTTACTACGACATGGGATGCTTTTGTACGAGTGGAAGTCACCAGCAAGAGATACTGAAGTTTTGCTTTTGTTTGTTTTTCCTCAGGAGATGAATGCCCCATCTTTTAGAGTAGAAAAGAATGAAGACGGGTCAATGCATTTACACTACTATTCAGACAGAAGAGGTCTGTGCCATATTGTGCCAGGTAATCAGACAGAATGCGGAGTACAGATCAGCTGGTAATGCAGTATGTACACAGAGTAATCACATATTTGCAGACACATTTTGCTCTGGTTTCAGAATCTTTTTCCAGATGAGCACTGGCCATGGAATTGCAGCCTGGTAGAGTTTAGTCACCAGACATCTGCCCTTGGTATTTCCCTGCTGTCTGATCACTCCTAGCTCCCAATAGCTTCATCAAGATTTACAATATGGCAACCCAGGCCGTAAGAGTCCGTTCCTGCTGTAGAATTCCTATAGAAATCCTACAGAATACCCTTCCTGGAAGAAAAATTAAAGTTCCTGGAGTGTGTGGTGTCTAACTGTTGACTCATGCCCTTTAAATTACAATGAGGTACCAATTATAGTTGATTTGAAGACATCCATCCATCCTGTAATCAATAGTCCTGCAGTACAGCCTATCTGTAAAGGTACTATTGAACCCTATTCAAAATCGAATCTTTTTCTGGCGTTTACAGGAATCTCCACAGTTGTACTTGTGCGAGGGTTAAACAGCTGTAAGTCTCTGAGAGGTGGTCATACTCCTTTCTTTCACAGATGCTGCTGAATTTAGAAGTTTATCAGTTATCAAAAGTTTCCCCTTTTTCATTTCATATTCCTATCAAAGCACAGAACTATTTGGAATTTCAGACAGAGCTTTTCATGTCATTGTCCAGTAACTCGCATAATAGCTAAACAGAAATGAGAGGACTGATGGTGCATCTTCATGAAAGACACTTCCTTCCTTTAAAAAGAAAATATTCTGCAATGACTGAAATAGATTGTTAGAACAGAATCTCTTTAAGACCCTGTGCATTTTTGGGGTTAATGGGAATTCATATTATTGCTACGTGCAACTATTTGGACACATTCTTCAGATATCCTGCTGAGCTCCTTCTAGTGAAAATAGGCCTTTGTCATCAGACAAGACAAAAGAAACAGTCACTTTAAAGCTTATCTCCTACGCACTTATTCTTATCATGGCAACAGTAGTAGGAATGACATAGGTTGCTTTCTTCTTCCAGAGTCCTTTGGAAAAGTGATTTCTGAAACAGTGAAATTCAACTGTGGGCCCTCTAAAAGGGGAAACGGAAAGGGTTTGTTCTTGGCAATACTTTGTCTTTTCTTTCCCCTTCAGGAATCATCGGTGCAGCAGCCCTGGATTTTTTTAACATTGAGATTTCAATGGAAATAGTCCATCAAACAGAAGAAGAAGAACGAACTGGGAAAAAAGAACATATTGTTTTTCTTGTCACTCAAAACCCTGTGTTTTCATACAAAGAAAGAAATGAATTTTCTTCCTCATCTCAATATCTTGCTGACTCTGAAAAACAAATTGAGAACCAACTGCATAAAGAGGTAAGTTAATATTCATTATCACTATATATGATTAAAATAAAACCACCCTTGAATTGCCCTTGGGATTTATTTCAACAGGACCTGGAAAAAGCCAGGAATACAATTAGAGACAGAGGAAGCTCTGTTTGTCCTGTCAAGAAAAGTCACTGGAAAACAATAAGAGGAATGATCACATTAGGAAAAGGTGAGAGATCATTCAGAGGGTGCTTGTCGTTTCTGAGCCTCTTCAGTAAGAAAGTCAGTAAACCTCCCTATCTCCACCCACCCCTCCACTTTGAAGGTACCATTCATATTTCCTCTGCCTCTTTTCAAAATGTTCCTGGTTAAGTTTCTTTCGGTTAGACATCGGTAATCAAAGACAAATTGCAGATAATAAGCATGCTTAGTAATGACAGATACTTAAATGGAATGTGACTTGTCACTTTTGTCTCAAACAGGGGTTTCTTCTGAAAAGTATTCTTGTATAAAATGTCATTATGGTACATTTGATACTTTCTTCTCATGTCACTTGGTCTAAGATGATGAATTTAAAAGAGTGTTTTTTAACTTGGTAGCTGCTACTCCTTTCCAAAGTTATCAACTGTAGTAAATTCTGAAAGCCAAAGCAAACCCTCCGCTACCGGAACTCTACGGCTAATCTAGCGATCTCTGTTTATACCTTTATATATTATATATCTATAAAATGGAAGGAATTTTTGAGTGAGGATCTTTTGATTCCCCAAGAGAATGAGAATGCACCTCAGTTTTGCCAAGCTGTCTGGATTCTGTGAGGAGTAAAAAATTGAACCTGATCCCATCTGGTGCAATGCCACGTGCATTACAAGAGCAGATAGCTTGAGTAGGAAATTGATATATATTCAAAATAAAATATTAGAATAGCATTACTACTTAAAAAAATTAAATCCTTTAACAATAAATGCGAATGTTATCAAGAGCCAAACTCTGAAAAATGCAAAACCCTCATTGACTTCCCCTGAAGCAGTAAAAGGTCTAAAAGTTGGTTCCTAAATTTGTCATCTTTTTCACCAGTCTCCTAAGTGACTTGTTATCAAGCAGAATTTACTAGAGTAACTGTCATAGCCCCCCTTCAGAGGGAAAGAGATCACTTGAAATAAGCATCCTTTTGATTATTGCGGGTTACTGAAGAATCCAAGTTTATACTGTGAAGAACAAAGGCTTTGGGTGCTTCAGTCAGATGAGCACTTTCGACTATTTTTACCCATTTCATTCATTTTACAAAAATATCTCTTCACTAGCAAGCACAACCTGCTCTGTAAATTTGTGACCATTTTGAAAAAAACCTCAGGGTAAGTAAAAGAGAAACCAAATGGTAATTTGGTCTTTGTGCTATGGACTAGAGTTCTTTGTATAGAAGAATGAAACCCAGATCATGCTGAGTTTTTTTGCTGTGTTTCTTAGTAGCTGGCAAAGTATATTAAATCCAATTCTGTGTACATTTTTGTGGGATACAGCTGTGTTCTATTGCTGTGACATCTGCATATTCATAGAGCAGCAACATCTCCCGTTGTTCATCTGTTCTTATTGTTTCCACATAATTTCATGCTCCGTGCTTTTTGTGTGGTTAAGTTTTAAACTCTCAGCCAACTCAGATCAGCTGTGTATTAAACTGCAGAGCATTTAGTGCAGATATATATGCACATTTCTGGATCCACACACTGTTTACTTTGGCTTCACTCGTTACGATGTAGGGTCCTGCCTTACTGAGTGCTAAAAACTAATGCTGACTGTTTTTATGAGGTGCAACACGATTAAAAACTACACATTTATCTCGCCACAGGTAAGCTCCTGAGAGGATTTGATCCTGTTTATCCCAAGAGCCTCTGGATTGATACCAAAACATTTTGCAACGGGCTTCCTTTTCATATGGTTTTTGACAAAGAGGTAGGACAGGCGTGTGGTAAGGGCCTTCAGTTTGCGTAAACTGTATAGTAATTTTCTTCTGTTTTGACCACCGCGCAGCTGAGTGCTGTGTGTGCTCTGTATACAGGGCACGCTCATTCGCAGGATTTGCAGAAATGCTCTGTGCAGAGACGTGCAGAAGTCACTCCTAACAACCGGATCGGGGTCATTTCAGATCGGAATTGCCTTTGAATTTATTGAGATTACCATGTCTGAAACAGCTGCGAATATATGCCAACAAGGTGTATTGCAGCAGTCTGTCCATTACCAAACACTGAACAGAATTCTCCAAGGTTTCTGGCCACCTTCCTGTCCTTGGATGTGCCAGAGACACAACCCATCCTCTAAACTGGCTTTGTACTTATAGCTAGTCACCCTCTCCCCCCAGTTACTAATCTATCCAAAGGCTTTTGTAAGGTTTTGCTGGCTGATGCTCTATGTGCTTCCTGAGTCTACTCCAACAGCCTTCTGCTGGGAAAACCCAGCTACCTACTAAATCAGGCAGCATATGCAGCCCCATCTGGTAGGATGGACCCCAAAATCTCTTTATCTTCTGGGGGAGGACTGAGTCTCCTCTGCTATGCACACATACTCCTCAGCAATGGAATTGCCTTTCCCTTGGTAGGGACTGCCCCGTGGCTGGTTTCCAGCTAGCCTGGGTTCCCACCAAGCTACAGTT
Source organism: Chionis minor (assembly GCA_013398295.1). NCBI lineage: Eukaryota > Metazoa > Chordata > Aves > Charadriiformes > Chionidae > Chionis > Chionis minor. The sequence goes on along the minus strand of VZSF01010384.1, from coordinate 231,427 downwards.
CCTCTTGCTCCAAATTCTGTGCAGAGAATATTGGCTTAAGACAAAAGCAAAGAAAGGAGAAGCAGAGAATAGGAAAGCAGAAGAAAGCTGAATGCAGCCTCTCAGGGGATACCTTTTGGCACCATGCTGATGGAGATTCCAGAGCACGCAGGCTGCTACATGCCACTGTCCGCATTAGCCAAAGTTCAGAGTTTTAAACCATTCCAGACATCCAGTCTACCTAATTTAATAAAATTACTAGCATGGAAAAGGGGCAAGCCCTGCGCCCGTTATTGGTAGCTAGGTCAGAGCTTCACTAGCTCTGACGACAAGCAGTGAAGGCAGGGTGGACATTTCTGTAGGAGTTAAGAGCTCATGTATGATCAACAGAGAATGACTAAACCTTTACATGGCAGTGGTTAAGAGATGGTAACCTATGGCATCCATTAGAAAAGCAGTATTTGCCAGGACGTTTTGTGCCACATTAATTTTCTTTTTGGCATGCAGGACATGCTCTGGGATCTCTAAATTTTCTCTTGCAGCTACCTGTAAGGCTAGGTAGGCCTTTGTTGGGCCTACACAAATGCAAGCAAGGATCATAGCATGTAGTTTTGGTTTGTTTTTAACAATTGACAGGGAAGAGCATTTAGATAGTAACATTTCTTTCTGGGGGCTTTGTCTTGCTGTGAAGGACACTCATTCAGAGTTTTGTGGTAATACACTAATAAGATAAGAAACTTTGCTCAGAAATAAGCCATCTAGCATGGCAGGGCTAAGTGTGTGTACATGTATAAACAGTGATCAGCTACAGCTTGGCCTGAACCCTAACAGGATATGAATTATAACACATTGTCCATATTTTCTTTTCAAGCTCAGAGTGAAGCAAGCTGGGGTGAGCATTCAAAAGATAGTACCTGGCCTTCGGACCATGGGCATCTGCTTGGATCTCTATTTCAGTATCGTTCACCCAGAAGTACCCTTCACCATCTCTAGCATTCAGAAATTCATCAACAGCCAATTTGTTTTCCAGACCAGAAGAGAGATGATGCCAGAGTCATGGAAACAACGCCCAATGCTAGAGCTGAGAGGTACTTCCCTCTTTTCAATAGCACAAATGTTCATATTAAATCAGGAATTATGCTGGAGTCGAACTAATGCCTTTCTGTGGACTCATGGCTTCACATAAGTCCTATAAATGGCCCCCCTTTGTGCAGTGAGGAGAGGATTAGATGGGTCTATTTAGAGAAACAATACTTTAAGATGCTTGTAGACAAATTCGGCTATTACCTCACCAGATTTTGGAGGTTTTCAGTCAGAAATAACAACTGCACTCCCATTTGAATGGCTTGGAAAGCCAGTGTTTTTCTAGTGCTGCAAACCCCACATCTTTTCAGGTTTCCCGAGTAAACAGGCAAAGCCAAAGGAGGATTAAATTGTTTTCTGAACCACCTCTAGTCTCAGTTATTCACAGAGTCACAGAATTGACTCAACTTCAGTTGAGTGAGGAAGGGACCTCTGGAGACCCCCGCTCAAAGCAGGCTCAACTAGAGCAGGTTACTCAGGACCATGTCTAGTTGGGTTTTGAACACGTTCAAGGATGGAGACTCCCCAACCTCCTTGGGTGACTCATTCCAATGTTTAACCACCTTTACAATAAAAAGGTTTTTTCTTATGTTTAAATGGAATTCATGCATTTCAGTGCCCATTTTCTCTTGTTCTTTCATTGGATACCACTGAGAAAAGTATTTTTTACTCCCTCCTGTCAGGTATTTATACATATTGATAAGCTCCCCCTGAGGCTTGCCTTCTCTAGGCTGAACAACCCCCCAGCAATCTTAGCTTCTCCTTATATGACAGATGCTCCAAGCCTCCCCAGGTCCTCCCATCCTTTACTTCTTGAAAATAATGATATTTACTTCCTTCCAGTCCTTAGGAACCTCCCCCCGTCACCATGACTTTCAAAACTAATTGAAAGTGGCCTTGCAATGACACTGGCCGGCTCCCTCAGCACTCCTGGATGCATCACATCAAGTCTCGTGGACTTCTGTATATCCAATTTGTTTAAATGTTTACTAACCTGAACCTCCTGTGCCAATGGTAGGTCTTCATCACTCCAGACTTTCCCACTTGGTCTCAGGGCTCTGAGATTCCTGAAGGGTAATTCTTACTACCAAAGACTGAAGCAAAGAAGGCATGGAGTACCTTGGACTTTTCTATATCCTTTCTCAGCAGATCCCTTGCCCCATTCAGCAGCAGGCCCACATTTTCACTAGTTGTCCTTTTGCTACTCATATACCTGTAGAAGCCCTTCTTGTTCTTCAATGGATCTAACTCTAAGTGGGTTTTGGCTTTTCTTTTTCAACCCTATCTCTTCCTCTGTGGTGACCCCACCCAGCTTTCACCTCTTGTCACCTTCTTTCTTTTTTATGTTTGAGTTTAGTCAGGAGCTCCTTGTTCATCTGTGCATGTCCCTGCCATGTTTGCTTGACTTACTGCACATCAGGGTAGACCATTCCTGAACTTGGAAGAGGAGAATCTTGGAAAGCAACCAGCTCTTCTGGACACTTCTTCTTTCCAAGACTGTTTCCCATGGGATTCTTCCAAGCAGATCCTTGAATAGTACAAAGTCTAGTCTCCCAAAGTCCAGGGCTGCGATCTTGCTTTTTTTGCCTTGTTCACTCCTCTCAAGTTCCTGCACTCCAGCATTGCACAGTCATTGCAGCAAAGGCTGTGCCCAGCTTCCACGTTGATAATTCCTCACTGTTTTTAAGTATCAGGTCTAGCAGGACACCTCCCCTTGTCGGCTCGCCAGTCGCTTGTGTCAGGAAGCTCACTTGTCTGCCTCAGTGCACTCCAGAAACCTCCTGAATTGCCTGTGTCCTGCTGTGTTGTCTGTCCAGCAGACATCAAAGTAGCTGAAGTCCACCATAAGGCTTCCTCCACTTGTCTTAAGAAGGTCTCATCTACTTTTTCTTCCTGAGCAGGGCATCTGTAGCAGACACCCATCACAATGTCACCTGCATTGGTCTGCCCTCTAATCCTTATCTAGGAGCTCTCAGCTGGCTCATCATCCAGCCCTCGGCAGAGCTCCTTGCATTTCCCTTGCTGTCTCACATGAAAGGCAGCTCCCCCTCCTTGCCTGCCTGTCCTCTCTGAAGAGTCTGCGTTCATCCTTTGCCGTGCTCCTGGTATGTGAACTGTCCCACCAAGCCTCTATGATCCCAAGGAAATGGTAGCCCTGAACCTGCACGCAGAGCTCTCGTTCCTCCTGGTTTTTCCCCATGCCGTGCACATTTGTGTATAGGCACCTCAGAGAGGTGCCCCATCATGCCCGTTTCCCAGAAGAGTGACGAGAGTTTCCCCCATAGTGCTGCCTTGTGTGTTTTTCTTTGCAGAGGTCAGAATCAAATATATAACGTAAGGCATTACTCTGGGGTGATTCCTGCAGCATGGTTGTATTGTCACTCTTGGTTTTGATGGGGATTCAATGCCAGTTGCCCTGTGAATCTCCCCAGCCCTCAGCTACGACCTTCTGCTTCACTGGGGACCTGTGGAAGGGATGCAATGCCAGCCCTCAGAGCCAGCTTCTGCTTTTGGAGCCACCAGGCTCAGCACGAGCTGGGTAAAAGTAACTGTCCAGGTCTCGCCTCCCCAGAGCTCTGCACACCAGCCTACGCACCCGACACAGAATCGCTTTGCCCTGCTAAGGATTTTCTTTGCCAAAGAAATCACTGCTCGGTACGTGGGACATCATTTTAAACCCAGCCACCCAGCACAGGCAACGCCAGTTCGCAGATCTTGGATGGCATCTGTGGCACGTGCGGGCGATGGTGGAACGCAGGGCGAGCATTCCCGCAGTCACACACTGCCAGCGCCCGCTTCCCGTCTGCCAGGTGAGGGGCAGGAAGGGACAGGGGACAAGGGAAGCGCTGAGCAGCAAAGTCCTGGTAACACTGGTACAGCTGGAGGCAAGAAGTGGCTTCTTCTGCACCTCCATCCGTTTCGATGCCTAAAATGTGAGTGCATGATTCATTCTTAATTTATGCCTTTGAGGGGAGTTACTTGCTACTGGCTGGGTTTCCAGTAGGGATAAAAATAGATTAGTTAGCTGTGCTTTTTTTAATTTTTTGTACTTGCATTTTCAGATGCTGATTTCTGTCTTCACACCCCCCCCCACAATGTTACATAAGAGTTTATCAGTTAAAATTATTTTAGCAAAAAACATATTTCCTTTATTTTTACTAAGAGGAATGAGTATGGAATGATTCTCTGCTTCCTGTAATTAACTATAATGACATTTGGTTTAAGTGTTCTGTGACCTCAATTTTGCTTCTCTGAACTGTATAATATGACCTAATTTTCCCGTCTCTCCTTTCACCTTTACATAATGAGTGTCAAATCTGGTATTCCTGAGATTCAGAAAAAATTAAGATTTTAGGGAGACCTTGAAAAAAGTGTTGTTAGCAAAACAAGGAACTTTAACTAGTCACAAGTACAGTCTTACTTCCTCTTACGCTGTCAGGGTTAATTCACACGGTACCTCTGACAGTCCAATCCTGTTAGTTTTCAAGCTGTTCATCCAGTTGTCCTGGGAATGGGGTAAGAGAGAAGGAAAGAAATAGAAATTCCTAGATTGCTGTTCAAAACCCAAGGATAATTATGAAGCAAAAAATAATAACAACAAAAAATACAAAAAAATCAAACCCACAATCATATCTCATCAAAGAAAACAAAAACTCAAACCCCCACCAAAAATCCCTTCTACCTTTGAGGCATTTTTGTTCCTGCGTATTTAGATGATCGTAGTGACTGAAAGCTCCACATTCCAGGAAGGAAGGTTCCACTGACTTTACTGAGGCCACGTTTTACCCACAGTGAAATTAAACTTGAAATGTTGCACTTAATCTTTGTGAGTCTCAGTTCCCCTGTGCATGATGCTGACTCACTGGCTTCAGGGACAGCTCAGGAACTAGGAGCAGAGCAGAGGAGAGATGCTGCAAGCACCTGGGTTCCTCCTGAGGAGGAGGGACCTGCAGCACGGTCAGGCTCTGTCTAGCAGTTGCAACGAGTGAGTGACTGCTTTGTGGGTCCTGGAATTTTTTATTTGCTTCCTGTGCCTCCTCCAAACAAGTCCACCTCTAAGTTCAGGAAACAGTAATTCCCTACAAAAAGCTACTGTCCTTAGAACACATCCCCGAAAATTACCATCAGTAATACTGAGCATCACGTGAAAGTCCAAGCTGCTGAAAACTCGTACCAACGCTTGTTTCAAACAGGCCAGATGATCTGGATGGAGTCCCTGCAGTGCATGCTCTACCTCTGCTCACCTTTGCTTCGCACTTTGCATGAACTGGAGGAGCGACAGATGCACATTGCAGACATTGCACCTCACGACGTGACCAGGGATTTGATTCTTCTCAACCAGCAGCGACTGGCAGAGATGGAGCTCTCTAACCAGCTGGAGAGGAAGAAGGAAGAACTGCAGATACTGTCGAAGCACCTAGAGGAAGAGAAGAAAAAGACTGAAGCTCTGCTCTACGCCATGCTTCCTCAGCACGTGGCCAACCAGCTGAAAGAGGGGAAGCGAGTTGAGGCAGGTGAATGAATAGGATGCAGTCCTGATGCATGACTCGTGCACCAGGTGATGGTGACAGAGAGATTGGGGTGCTGGCACAGCCTTATTGCCACTGTCCTGGAGTACATTCTCTACTTGGCGATGTTCATGGGTAGGAGGAGGACCACAGATCCTTCCTCTCACCGATAACAAAGCTTAGACTATTCTTTCAAAGAAGGCTTTGGAAGCTATTTGCCAAAATTGTTCCTTAGGAGGTGAAAGGTGGCAGCAGCTGCCCATTCAGGGAAAAAAAGTCAGCGTTTCAACAGTAAACTGAGATTTTGTTTTTAACGTGGGTATACAGGGAAATGAGGGCTCAAAAATGAAAGGAATAAAGAAATTACTCTTTCACAGAAAATTCTCTTAGTTCTTCTATGCTATCTATAAACCTAGAATCGTCGTGATTCCTGTTAAGGGTAGCAAGCAGGAATATGCTCAAATTCCATTTAGTAAGCTCACATATGAAGTTAGGGGTACAGAGCTAACTATATCCTGAATATGGATGGACAAAGGGATGCATTCCAGATGTCTGGATTGTTTGACGTGCAATTATTCTTATATTTGATATACTCTTATACTGACATCTCTCTTTCATATTAGCACCCATATATGAGTATTACAAGTGACAGGTCATATGTCCTAAAAGAATGACGAGAAAGTAATCTTTGCAAAGAGGTCTCGAGGAGATGTTGCGATTGCCCGGCCATTACAAGTACTTACTACTGGTCTTTCTGCTCCCAGGAGAGTTCAAGGAGTGCACTATACTGTTCAGCGATGTTGTGACCTTCACCAGTATTTGTGCCCAGTGTGAGCCTATTCAGATAGTTCTCATGTTAAATTCAATGTACCTAAGATTTGACAGACTGACCACGGTGCATGATGTGTACAAGGTATGTACTTATTGATAAAGGCTGTAGAAATAGTCTGGAAAAGGATTTTGTTGTTGCTCTGTTTGGGTTTTTTTGTTCTTAAATGCACCTAAATCCTCTTCCCCTCAGCATGATTTTTTGATAAATCGTATTTTTAATGGCTCCACAGAGAAACCAAAAAACAGGCAGAGGTGTGATTAAATACGTTTTAAATTTTCAGTCAGGAATGTAATGTCTATAATGGGCTAGAGTCTCTTTCCACAATGCTAACACCAGAATGGCTGTTCTTTCATACATCTCTCCCTCTCTCTCATCTCTCAAATGCCTGCCCAACATGACAGGGTATCCTACTCTATGGACAAATTTGAGTAATTTTCCTAGTTCTAACCTCTTGTAAATAGGTCGCTGTATCATTAAGTGCTTCCTTTGGTGGGAAATAACTATATAAACAATACCCAGATAAAACTGAGACTTTGTTTTCCTTTATGGAGATCTCAGGCAATGGTATCTATCTCCTGCTGATCCCAAAAAGCATCGATTGGATCTAGACTGTAATGTACATGTTGTGTCCAAACCGTGCTGGAAGGATCAGAGCCCTGGTTGACATCTAATAATAGTGTTATTAACATCTCCAGAGCTATCCAGATTTGACAAGCTAAAGAGAAAGTCCTAAGTTTCTGTCTGCCCCCAGCACATTAAATATTTAGGAAGACAGAAATAGTAAAGGGTGAAATCCAGATCTCACTCATTCCTTGCTCAGGCAAGGCATGCAGTTCAAACAATAAATTGTACTGGGAAATCAGAAGCATTTCTGTCTTGGCAAGGGAACTGCATTCAATAATTGAAGTATTCAGGGTATGGCCCACAGATTTTAGGATAAATTAGCATTATATTCTATCTAAATTATACATCATGAGTAAATTATCTGTCACTATAATAATCTCCTTTTGATGCCTGTATATAACTCCTATTAATACCAAAGGAGGTTACTAGGGTACAGAGAGGGAGGATGAGATTACTATTTCAGGGAATTGAGAAAGAAATTAAATGTTGCAATTGATCAAAGAAACTTGGCCCAAGCATATAAACATCTGAAGTTATGAATAAATCTGGTTAAATTAATTCTCTTACCACGGCTGAAAAAAAATTAGGGTGTCTATTTGCATTAGCAGCTTTTTACAGTTGTTTTTAATTTATTACAGAAAATTACTGGCATTACTATGGGGTTGGCTATCTGATAGAAGGCACGCACAGGAACACATTTTTCAAGGCTCATGTGCTGAACAGTTTTAAGTCGTCATGTTAATCAACAAACCCAAAGATGAAATTATGTTCCCGCTGTCCTATTGGGGTTCATTTTTAAGAAATCCCATTAATCTAATTTAAACTGATCTCTTATTTAGCGATGGTAAATGTAACAATAAAGTCTCATAAGAGCAGTTTAGAAAATTTCCTTACCTTGTAACATTCGTTTATAGTGAATTTAAAATGTTTGAGAATTCTCTGTTTCAAACAGGCATATTTTACTCCCAGCAAAATCTCTGGTAGAGACAAACCCCAAAGTATTTCTCAGGTGCCTTACCGTGCACTCCAAGGAGACTGGATGCCTGAAGGAGGATGAACTCTTCAGTGTTTGTCTCACAGACTGCAGCGTGTTGTGGGAAAACAGCAGGTTGTAAGGAATGACGGTCCCGAACGGCTTAGTTCACGCTTTGCATTCTCTGACGTCCTGGAGACTGGAGGTTTCTTAATTTCATGCAAACCCCTTAAAAATAATCACCAGTGAATAGACTCCCTTGCTTTATTGTGACTTTTAATCTCTTTTAAAGAAATTTAAAAAAGAAATCTCTTTTAAAAAGGAAATCTACTTGTAACACCAATTGTGAATTAGAGCTAATTAATAGCATTAATCTGTCAGATAACCTTCTGGCCCAGGAGTCTGTGCCTGGGGATAGCTCTTTGCATATTGGTCTGCCCTGGGTAAGAGGAAGGCAAAGAAGTCTGACATCTTCACAGCATCCCTCATTCCTTAGGGTCTTTCACACTAATGTCTAAAATGGGTCAAGTAAGCAGGGACAGAAGGCATTGAAATTTGTAGTGTGGAGCCAAGGAAAGGATCCCCATCGCAAGGAAACTCACACATGCTAGAGCTTTTTAGTGACTGGAAACATCTCGAATATAGGAAGTTCCATCTGAACATGAGGAGAAACTTCTTTCCTTTGAGGGTGGCAGAGCACTGGAACAGGCTGCCCAGAGAGGTGGTGGAGTCTCTGACTCTGGAGACATTCCAAACCTGCCTGGATGCCATCCTGTGCAACCTGCTGTAGGTGGACCTGCTCTGGCAGGGGGGCTGGACCAGATGATCTCCAGAGGTCACGTCCAACCCTTAACATTCTGTGATTCTGTGTGATTCTGTGATCTTTCAGAAGAAAGGTGGAGTTGTTGCAGGTAAGAAGAACCCCACACAGTGAGGCACTAACCTGAGGAAGATGGAGTGCTCATATGTTTGTCCCTCTCAATTAAAGGTGGAGACAATTGGAGATGCCTATATGGTAGTGGGTGGGGTCCCCGTGCCTGTACCCACTCACGCTGAGCGAGTTGCTAACTTTGCCTTGGGGATGATAATAGCAGCTAAAGGAGTACAGAACCCGGTTTCTGGAAATCCTATCCAAGTAAGTTGTTACTTGGTGTGTCTGTCTGCTTTTTGGGTTGTGCTTCTGGTCAATGTATTGCAGTACGACATCAAAGAGCTTCTTCTGACTCCTCTGTGACTTTGGGCAAGGCCCACATGGGTACATTTTTCACAGAGAGCCTCTCCCTGTGGATATTTGGATATTTTACTGGTGTCCAGTGTCGTGTTAGGATGAACTTTTAGGTGGCTGGATAGCATTAAGAAAGATGTTAAATAACAAGTGACCTTTTTGGGGGGTATTTTATGTCTTTGCAAAGATTAGAGTTGGGATCCATACAGGTCCTGTCTTGGCTGGAGTTGTTGGAGAAAAGATGCCTCGTTATTGCTTGTTTGGAGACACGGTGAATATAGCTTCCCGGATGGAGAGTCATGGTGTCCCAAGTAAAATTCATCTGAGCTCCACTGCCTATCAGTGAGTAACTATGACAGAAACCTTTCCTGTTAAAAGCTGTGCTAAAAAACACTGCCTTGACAGCTGCAGCTTTCAGATGTAGATGATGCTGTCTTTAGTCACTGATTTATGCAGCTTGCTTATAAAGAAAAATCACCGCTTGCAAAGAGTATTATTTATTCTGATTATTTCAAATGCACTTGTATATGGAGACAGAGGTTTGAGAGTCTCGATCCTAGAGAGCAAAATATGGGAAAAAAATAATTGTGATAGCTCATTTGGAAATACTGATAGAGTGATATAGATGCTAAAAAGATGGTCAGAATATTTAATTTGACATCCTGCATAATAAAAGCTTTAAAATCTCTCATTGAGCACAACAATTTGTGGCAAAAGTTTTGTTTGCACTTACTAAGGATTAACTGCATAAATCACTATCCTACTCATGCAGTGAGTAATTTGCTTTCCTAAACCTCATGTCACTAAAAATTAAATACTACATTTTCAAGAATTTTATCTGTGCATTAAATTTATTTGCAAGAGGTGTAAGTGAAGACAAGCTACAAAGGACGAGTATAAAAATTTTGTCTGGGCACACAGGACAGGGCAGTGGTGGAATCGTCATCCCGTATTTAAAAGCTGGGCAGACGTGGTGCTGGGGGACATGGTTTAGTGGTGGTTTTGGCAGTGTTAGGTTGATGGTTGGACTCGATGATCTTAAAGGTCTCTTCCAACCTAGACAATTCCGTGAATGATATTAGGAAAGCCAGAGCTCAACTATCATTGAAATGGGCAAAGAAGGTTCAAAGGCACTAAGAGGAGCTTCTGCTATGTTAGCGGAAAAGTCTAAATGGAAGTGTGGACCTGCTGTGGCAGGTGATTTCGTGACACAGAGGCTAAGTTACTCAAGGCCTCAGTCTTCACTAATGATGTCTTCAAGGTCCCTGGCACCTAGAGTCGAGGTTGAAAGAGTAGGTGAGGTACCAGTTTTGGAAAAGGGTCAGATCAGGGGTCTTTTGAGAAATCTCAATCTATAAAAGTGTAGAGGAGCAGATGAGATGGCTCTAAGGGTAACGAGAGAGTTGGATGATGGCAGTACGGTGCTGCTGACTGTCATCTTTGAAAAGTCATGAAGATCAGCACTGTAGCAAGCAAAGCAAGACAGGAGTTACACCTATATTAAAACATGGCAAGGAGGACAGGCTGGGGAACTAGAGGCTGGTCAGCTTCATGTCAGTTCCAGTGAAAATCAAGTCCTCTTGGAAGCAATGTTTGGACACATGAAGGCAGCAATTTGGAATAGCCAGTCTGGATTTATGAGGAGTAAATCATGCTCGACAAACCTGATTGCCTTCTCTGATGAAATGACTGGAGATAGTTCTGCCTAATTGGTATTGGCTGCCTCATTTCTTTATTTCTATTTACTGGTCAATAAGGACCCTCCACCATACTGAAGTATTCGACTATGTGATCCATTGATTTTTTGTATGTGTAAAGCTATAAAAGCACAGCAGGCTTGAATGAACAGTTGAAACAAACCCTCAGTTGTTCACAGATCATTACTGTTTTTCCCAGACAGTTGTGATTTGATTACGTGGATTACAGTAGCTCTTCTAAAACATCAGTGTCATTTTCGCTAATCTTGAATTTTCATGTGTTGTTTTGCTTCTGATATTTTAGATGCCTAAAATACAAGAATTTTGAGATGACTGAAAGAGGAGAAATAGAAGTAAAAGGCAAAGGGAAAATGCACACATACTTCCTCATTAGAAATAAAACTGCAACTGAAGATGAGATAATGGGAAGGCCAATGAAAGGCTTAGATTCTGGCCATGCATCTGTTCAGTCCTTTCAAGAAGGCAGGACTGAAACAATACCAAGTTGTCATCAGCCAGGTAGAGTCAACTCCACCTATCTTTCCTTGAACAAATGAACGTTAATACAACTCAATTAAATATCCTTTTCTGTTCTTTCAGTTACTCAGACTCAGCTAGAGAAGGACCAGACCACAGCTATTGCAATGAAGTATATTGATGGCCCCACAGATGCAGAAAACTGCTTCAAAAGTAGAAATCAAGCGAAAATAGCAGCTTTAAGAGGTAGTTGTTTAATTACCATCTAGCAAAGACAACAGAACTAGGAAGTAACTGAGGCTTAATCTCACAGCTTTGTTATATTCCTCTTCTGAATAATCATTGTTTTACTCAAGCCAGAAATTCATGCCAACACATCCATGTTGGTGAAACTAACCATTCTGCACACTCTTTAGGGCCAAACAAATTCACCTGCAGAACAATCCCAGGTCTTAATTGTGCACTAGGGAGAAAGAAGCTGACATAGCTGTCAAACCCCAGAGTCCTTCTGGTAGTGCAAACCGAACAGATAAATGGTAGACAGCTCTTCACATGGGCAGACCCCAGTTGTTCATGTACACATCTCTACCAAAACCTTGCCTCGCAAACCCAATACAACGTCTTCTCCTAGAAAAGCTGCTGTTATTATTTGTAGTTCTGGGGAAGCCCTTATTGACTCAAACCTGAGAAAGACAGACCTCACTGACTGTGCAGCCTGTCGGTCCTCAAGCTAGTCTCCTGCGGGGGTTAGAAGGATTTATTACCATGACCATAATGGTAATTATTCATATTCTGCGACCAAAGTTCATTCTCCTTTGAAGTAGCTGATATTTAAAGAGGGATAATGTATTTGATGCCATAACAGCCTAATCTAATGCAGCAAGCCTTGTAATTCTATTTACATATCTTGTGGATTTTATACAGACTAAATATGTCATCACTGATTACTAGAAAATATTTTACTCCCTTCCCTCCCACCTGCTTAGACGTGGTAGTTAATCTAGTGTATGGTGTGCTGACAAACAGAAACCCCTACAGTCGTTAAAAACTCACGCTGAAGGAGTGTTTCCTTTCAGGCAAAACTTATGATTCCAAAAGCGATGGGAGTCTCCATGGCAACCAGCATGCAGATGATGGTCCTTGTCCTCTAAACCGGGGAAGAGTCAAACCTGCTACTGAAGAGTCACGGATTAGAAACGTTCGCTCTAATTTTTGCACTTTACTCTAAGTTTCTTACTTTTTACGTTAAACAGAGCAATTTTATTATAATTTAGTGCATTTTGCTGTCGTGAGACTGATTTGTATATCAAATATCACATGATTTTGTAAAAAAAAAGAAAAAATAAAAAAAGAGGACATTTCATCACAGTATTCAGCAAAAAGAAAACAATGGAGGATATTTTTTTTAAAATCAATCTACACATGCCATATAAAGCTCCCACTGGAGAGTGAAACCACCGCAAGATGCTTTGAAGACATATCTTTCAGCCTCTGCCACATCTTTGAATATCCCTACGTAAAAATCGCTTTTTGGTATGTCATGCAGCAAATTGAGAAAGGGGTGACTCATCCAGCTAGAAATACTCCTGCTCAAATGAGCACTTGCCATAAAAGAAACATTCCCTGAAGTGACCATCTGTCTTGACTTCAGCACAGCCAACAAGTTCTCCGTGTCAGGTTAGCAGAGTTTGATCTACATTTTAACTCTGATGACAGTTTGATCTCCTAACATGTCTTTTACTAGGTAACGGCCTTAGGCAGTAGAAGTGCAGAACAGATCTAATACAACCTATATTTTTCCATCCGGAAGATAAAATACCGTGTACATAATAGCACACAGCAGTAAAAACCCATCTGCGACGTTTGAACCAGCTTAGGTGGTTCCATGCAGTGCTTAGCTGATCGTAGAAGGACACGCATACAGTGGAGTTATGTAGCATCAAATTCATCACCACGCTGAAGGACTGCCCGAGGCCTATGAACTATTTGAGACCTTGAAACGAGTTGCAAGTTTATTTCTCATCGTCTCACCCCAGCTAAACAAAAATCAAGTTTCAGGACTACACAGGGAGCCTGTCAGTGCTGGAATTAATGTTGTTAACGTCACCGAAAATAACAGCGTTAAAAATCAGCAGCACTTACCTGGTGTCAGAGGCTCCTCAGCTGAATTACTTCCATGCTGCTATGTTCTTGGATTATGACTGATCAGAAATGGCAGAGAAAAACTGAAGTTTAGCCGACAGGCATTTAAGATGCAGGAACAAAAATACAATGGATATAAAGGTTGTGGACAATTCGGCCTATCATAAATTGTGCTCTCGCTCCTATAAACAGAACTTGGAGTAGGTGGAACGTGCTTGTACTGGGTGACTTTGACGGGAGACGCACCCCACACACCGATTCATCACCTTTGGGCATGGATTTGTTGTCCAAAGATGAGAGCATGAGACCCGTTTGAACTTTGAGCAAGGACTCACTGGAGAAGATGATGATGTTACTCCTCTGTTACAGTCTGGAGCATCACGTTTCCAACTCTGTGTCTGCAGCAAGAGTAAGGCTCTTTAAGCACCAGACAGAGAGATAAGACTGATGAAAGGCATCTCCTCATCTCTAGAATATAACAAGATGAAATTTCACCTGGTTAGATTTTCTTTTTAAATCTCTGAGGCCGTAGCTCCCTTGTCTGGCTGCTCTACAGCTCTGTCTGTGTCAGCAAGTAGTGCAGACCAGCGGAGGAGGACGCGTAGAGTGAAACGATCAGTGCTGTTTCCCACACTATAGATACTTCAGAGGGCTTGCTAGCGTGGTCCCACGCACTGAATACCTGGTAGCTTTTGGAGCACCTTATAAGCACATCCTCTGACTTAGTTTTGTCCAGAAGATGTCCATTCCTGTGCTTTGAGACCACTCTACAATGTGAAACAAAGTACGGTAAGTGGGTTTGACCAGGAAATTCACTCAGAAGGGTACTCCTGGCTCTGAAATACTGATGTAGACTCACCGTTTAACATTAGCGCTTTCCACCGTACAACTGAGCAGCACTATTCTGGGAGAGTGCAGTAGTATAAATGTATAAATGGATTGATTTATTTATAAGGATTTTGCTGTCAAGGCACTGTTCATCACTTTGGCAAGGGCAAGATCTACTGTAGCTTGACGATGCATCTAGGGGTTATTATTGCTAAGTTGGATATCAAGATTTTAAACGTTTGACTGTGTGTTACCCTCAGACACTTGTCATCTAAATTTCACCATCATCTTTAGTAACTCCTCCCCACTGCACAGTGCTCATGGCTTTGCACTGCTGTATTATGACCACAGCTTTAAAAAGACATTCCTAAAAAAAGATAACAGCCGGTTTCCCCCTCGCTTACAATGACGTAAATGTGAACTAACAGTTAAATCAGCACTATCCTGCTGATTCAAGTTGAGAACCAACTCTGCCAAGACTTCTTTGCCTCCAACCTAGAGATGCATTTCACTACTCTTGACTAGTCATGCTGATGGAACAAAGAACGCGTTGTTTAACAACTGGCAGTGGTGGACTTTGTCTTTATCGGCATTTGCTACGGAGATTTAAAGCCACTTAGCCCCAAGCACAGGGGCGTACATCCCTCGCGGCCAGTGCTAATGCAGGAGGGAAACTCTTGCTGTCTCAGCTGCTCTTGCAGTCCCTTACCTGCGTGGCTAAATATCACTGACCATCTCTCCAAAAGGAACGGTTTCCAACTGGAAACACTCCATAATTCAACAAGCCTGGCCATCAGTGACTAGGTGTTAGTATACATTCCAGAGTGGTTTTAGGTAGAAGCCCAGGACTACTCTGAACTTTTAGGGATCCTCTCGGGAAGAAGAACGCAAAGGACCATGGCTTAATTGCTGTCTGGATCTCTCTGCACAAATTTTAACACTCGCTTTGCTTATATCTGCCCTTTTCGCACTGAACAATCTATGAATGTTTAATATTGGAATGTTTTAATTGCCAGTGAGTGCTCCATGGTAAGTGACTTCATGCTGTACTGTGGTAAAACTGATGTGCCAAGTGGTTTCCCTGCGGCCTCTGCTACAATCTGGTTCTCCTGGAGGTGCAGAGCTAGGTCAAATCTGCACAACTGCTTTTAAAAAATTAATGTGCCTGTGCATCATCATATGTTCTTAAATCTGTGGGCACTGCTAAAGACTGCAAAAGTATAATTCAAAAATAAATCTTTCCATTAATATACTGATGGCCATTTGTCAATGACTACTTTGATTCCTTTCCCTCTTTTCCCTTCCGCTTTTTCTGTTAATTTTCCTGATGAATATACCTAAGTTTAAGACCATTATACCTACTATAAATGTCCAAGTTTAATTTCTGGACCATACACAAAGTTATATGTATTTGTGTGATGTCAGAATCAGCAGCCCACTACAACTAACGTTGTCACATGCTTACTAATGCACAATCTTAGTGTCAGTGACCTATCTACGTTGAATGGACATGAAAAGGGAGAAAAGAATTCCCATTGCTGCTTCATGGAAGCTGAGGCTTAGAAAACTTAAAAGTTGAGATTTTTGAAAGCTGTCTAGAGCATATGAAATTTCAAATCCCATTAAATCTGGGGTTCAACCATGAATTTTCAAAAGCACTTGAGTAACTCTAAGGTCTAGGGACCAGATTTTCAAAGACATTTGTTGTTACTTTGCTAAGTGAAATCAACTGGAATTAGGTACTTAACTGAACACATATGCAGTGTCCTGTTTTTGACAATGAAGCTTTCATTAAAACATTCAAAAACCACTTCCCTGTAAATGTCTTCTAAAATAAGCTGTTCGGTAAACTTTCCAAACTGTAACTTCATTTGCTGGAAATCACCGATTCATTACTTCTGACATTACAGAGCAACTCTGTGTGGGCCCAAGCTGAAAATAAAATCCACAAATGAAATAGCAGTAAAATTGAAATGATTACTTCATCAGTGAGAATATATTAGAAATGTACTTGAATATACAAAACATGGTGAATTTCAAAATGAAAAAAGGAGCACAGATTTTTATATGAGTATACAACATTATGGAAAATCCAGAACGGACTTTTTTCTACGAGGTCTCTGCTTTCACTTTTGAAGGCTCAAGAGTTTAAGAACAGACAATGAAATTAAAATCTTTGAAGTTACTGGTACACACACCTACTGTTCATGCATTCTCTGTGGAATATCCACTCATCAGTGCTGCCTGTACATAAAGAAATAGCAATGTGCAGCATTTTTAGTCCATAAATACTTGTAATGAAACACAAGGGACACTATGTCTACTCACATGACTAGAGCTAGAAAGCACTACTTATTTTTTTACAAGCATTTTGTAGTTCCCTCTCACATTTATTTTGCATCCGTTTGCTGAATTTCTGCTAATGATTCTTGATCCAAGCCATGCTCAGAAGACATTCCTGAAAAATTCTCATATTAAAAGTTCTTCCTATTTTGACTTGGTGTATGGTCTCTAGTCTCTGACCGGCTGAGCACACCAAGTCAGAAACAGATTCGCAGTCACACTTGCATACTGATTAGTACTTATTTTCCCCTGCGCTCCCTTAGAGACGAACCCCAAATGGACATATACAGTCATTGCCAAGCTTTGCAAAAATTCAGACTAATGTTAAGAAGGCATTACAGATTCAGTTAACTTTGCTGTATTAGCAAAGTTTTAAAGTTTCACATACAGAGAAAAACCTCACAGGCTCTTTAACAGCTCTCATTTTGTCATTTGCATCAGATACCTTTCTGGCAAGGGAATCAGCAAACACAAGCGGTGACAGGGTTTCCGCTTTTTGCAACAAACACATCAAAACCAGCTTCAACATCCTGTTTACAGCAGTCCTAAGGTGAGGGATCCTTGAGACGTGTTGCACAGAAGCTACTTTGTGGAGGTACCTTTGCTATCGCGTGGCTTCGTCACGGTGTACCGGCTTCCAGCTGCCTTTGTCATGGCTTCCATTTCCTTGCTAAACATCGGGCCAGTGACCCGAAACACAGGCTGGGTGATTCTCTGCAGGCACCCTGCCAAAGCATTTTGCAGGAAAGGAACCTGACACGTAGCTATCATTTAAGGCCAATTTATCTCAAGAATCAATGGGCCTTTAAAAATTCACCAGCTCACATATCCTTTTCAGTGATGGTGGTTAACTGTTTTGTGCTCTGATTTTGTGGGCTTTTGAGAGAACCTTGATTTTCAGCATATGATGACATATCCATTGGTAAGAGGAAACTAACGGCCTTTACTTTACCCCTGGAGAAAAATGAGAAAGCATTATAAGGATTATAAATGTATTAAATGTGTAAAGAAATGAAAAAAAACCACCCCTCACCCCAGCAAGCAAAAGGTAAATGCTTTCAGCACTCGCATGCTGCGTGGAGGCAGGATTTCATGCCCTGCTGGGACGGGGCTCACGTGGTCTTCCCCAAGGGACCGAGCACAGTTGGAAGCTTCTGCTGGATGCATCTGCCTTTTTCCATCAATCCTAACGGCTCTCTCTCAGCGCCTGGCCCTAGAGAACCCTGAGGGTGCATGTGCACCCACATGGACCCAGGGGGTCCCTTCAGTGCCTTTGTGTGTGTACGTGCCGGCAGCCAGCTCTGCAAGCGGGTGTGAGACCAGTGGTTCCCAAGCAGCGAGTGTGCTTTTGATAAATTACACCACCTGTGAAAGCAGGGCAACATGCTCCTCCTTTACATGTCCTGAAAAACGACTCTTTGTCACGTAAGAGGACTGGGTTTTGCAGAGCCTTGGTTTCCATTCTGACTCTCCTCTGCAATCACTGTCAGCTCACTCAGGCCGGTGAGGAACACGAGAAAGGAAGATCACGAAACTATGAAAGTACGTCTTGATGGTCACGGGGGGCTGTCCCACAGGGTGGGGGACCTCCGCGATTCCCTTGCCCCTTCTCACCTGCCAATTAGACCTGTCTCACTGGAAGGTGAAGCCATCAAACCTGAACACCCCAACGGTGACATTGGTACCAAACTGGCCTTGTACATTTTGTAATTTTACTATAGCAGCCCTGAAAACATAGAATTAGAATCACTTGGGTTGGAAGAGACCTTCAAGATCATCGAGTCCAACCATAACCTACACTGCCAAAACCACCTCTAAACCATGTCCCTCAGCACCACGTCCACCCGTCTTTTAAATACCTCCAGGGACAGCGACTCCACCACCTCCCTGGGCAGCCTGTTCCAATGCCTGATAACCCTTTCGGTAAAGAAGTTTTTCCTAATATCCAATCTAAACCTCCCTTGGCACAACTTGAGGCTATTTCCTCTTGTCCTGTCGTTTGTTACTTGGGAGAAGAGACTGACCCCCACCTGGCTACAACCTCCTTTCAGGTAGTTGTAGAGAGTGATAAGGTCTCCCCTCAACCTTCTCTTCTCCAGGCTAAACAATCCCAACTCTCTCAGCCGCTCCTCATGACACTTGTTCTCCAGACCCCTCACCAGCTTCGTTGCCCTTCTCTGGGCACGCTCCAGCACCTCAATGTCTCTCCTGTACTGGGACACCCAAAACTGGACACAGCACTCAAGCTGCGGCCTCACATTTCTCAGCCTCTCCTGTCCTGCCTAGTGTATTCAAATATTTAGTTTTTTTTATTTACCCAAAAAAGGGGGAATCATGGTATAAATAATGCTTTAGAACGTAGGAATAAAAATGTCATAGACATGCAAATTAGTGAGTATTTGTTAGCAGTGCTGTCATTTTATTACTTGGATGCAACCGCATTCTAGATGAATCCAAAGCGCTACCTCTAAAGAGTTAATTTTCAAGCAGAAATATTCATCATCACATACAGGATTATAGCTTTGGAGCAAAATGTGAGAAAACTACCATAAACAAGGAGTAGAAAAACCTGTCACAGCCCAGCATGCTGGGAAGCAAAAATGTCATCACTGTAAAAATTCTTAATTAGCTTGCTGAACTCATTGCCACAAATTATCCTACTAGTTAAAAGCTTACTGAGATTTCTGTCTGTGTTAGACCTATGCGTATATAAGGGAAACATTTTGATCAGA
Source organism: Chionis minor (assembly GCA_013398295.1). Lineage (NCBI taxonomy): Eukaryota > Metazoa > Chordata > Aves > Charadriiformes > Chionidae > Chionis > Chionis minor. The sequence goes on along the minus strand of VZSF01010384.1, from coordinate 211,984 downwards.
AAATATATTAGGGTTTTTTTCATGTAAGAAACACAAAGCTTCATGCTTCAGGGTATCACCCAGTCTATAGAGGGGGGGTTAGGTGAAAAGCCTTTCTAGAGCCATTTCTTCTCCTACAGCAGCCAGCACTGAGTGGACACCAGGCACGGTGCCACGCTCACTGCTGGTCAGAGCCACCAAGGCAGCCCTAAAGATAATGATCAAATAATCGGCACCCTTCCTTTGGCTGCTGGGTAACGGATGGTGCTTTAAAGCTGTAGGTCCCGAGGCATTATTTGTAATCGATCTACGTTGCTATTTCGATTGCTCTGAAAGCTGTCTTTCCCCTTAAGAGAAAGCAGCAGCACTTGCTGTTGCCATGCCCGCTCCGGCACACTGACCCCGTGTTTCCTAACACACACGCTTCCACGTGAGGTGGCTTCAGGGCAAACCTCTCAGAAGCGTTTATGTGCACTGAGAGTCTTAAGTTTCCCTGAACCCAGCGGAGCATATGCTGAAATCCAGAGTTACAGGGTCAGGGTGCTTTTGAAAACAACACGAATTCCCTGCCAGGGACTAAATTTAGGTGTCGAAACGCTGTAAAACACCTGACCCTCAAACGTCCTTACAAGAAAACATAGGTGCCGATGAAAAACCAACCTCGTCGTCTCCCCCAGCCCCTCCAGGAGGAGCTGGGCTGCCGGCCGGGTTTGCCCGGGGCGCGTGAGGGGCTGTGCACTGCTCCGCTGCAGGACGCGCTGCCGCAGGAGGGTGGTACAGGGTGGAAGGTGACACGAGGTGCCGGGCGATGGGTACATCAGTGCAGGTGACACAAGCCATTACCGCCCTGTAGCCCCCGAGCAGAGGCCACAGCGTTCCTGCCCCAGGACACGCGTGGGCAGGCAAAACCACAGACTTCATGTTCAAACACACCCACCTCAAGGCTATTTGGACTATTTTCTGTTCGGCATGGCACGATCAGTGCTAAAACCAGCGATCTACCTGGATTCCCAGGTGAATATCAGCAGCAGGAGGGGACCGGGGCTATCATGTATCACAATCTCATTATTGGTGCTTCTACCTTTGACGGTTGCCCTGTGTTGGAAAGCTTCTCATCGGAGAGCAGAGACACTCAGGGCTTTTCCAGCAGCCATTTCACTTAATTTAGAAGATGTCCTGAGAATATTTTTCTCAGGGCTGAAAGCATTACCTGGTAATGCTTCAATTGCAGAGGAAAGACGATACAGTACATCTAAAGGCATGGGCCGTATTAATCACACTTTCAAAAGCATAGTTCAGAGTTCCTTGATGTCTTCATGCTTTTTGTTCAAAGTTTAAAAATCCCTTTCAAGATTAGCTTGTCAGTCTCCAATAACCTGCCTGGCTTTAAGAGGGAGGAGATTTCAACCCCCTTCCCTCTCCCCTCAGCCTCTCCTTTCCATAGTAAGTTTAAACTGCTAACGCCGACAATCTTCACACGTTGCAAGGAGGAGCAGGACACCTTTCATCCGCTCAATGCCCATACACATTCAAACAATCAAAGGTTTTGCTGATAATGAACTAAAACCCAAAGTAGTGTCCACAAGTATTAAATGCTAGGTGAAACTGGGAACTAGCCCAGGCAGTTGATGCCGTGAAGGCAAACGGAACCCACCTGCACTTGTAGACATGCTCCTGGAACAGCTTCGTTTTTCTGGAATGACTGTTGGAGAGGCAGTTGGCCAGCGTTTTTTCAAGCCCTTTCTCCTCTGCGCTGGCGAGCTGTGTGGCGGCAGGAGGGGCTGCTGGCTGGGCATTGCCAAGCGCCTCCGGGAGCCCGTTGCTCGGGGGCCTCTTGCCAGCCCGGTGGGGCCTCGTGCCAGAAGGAGCGGGCGCTGGGGAAGTGGTGGAGTAGCGCCGCACGGTCATGGTGGTATCTGAGTAGCAGAGAAAAAAGCAGAGCTAAGAACACTAACGACAATGAGAATTCAGATATCCCCCGTGTATTTTCAATCATTTCCTTTTGGCTCAAAAAAGATTTGTATGTGGGAAGGCTGAAAGGCAGAGGGGGCCAAACAGCCCCTTTGGGTTCCACTCTTTCCCCCAGAAGGCAGCTGGAGAGGGAAAGCCACAAGGTCGGAAAGCACTTTGCACATCTTTTGCACTCGCCAAGAGACCAGTTGGCTATTCTCAAGCTGACAACATCCATAGCCACCAGTAGCCCTGGTTTAAGCCTACAGTGCTCCGTGGGCTTGGCAGTAGGTGTTATTTGCAGCTTCACATAAATCCACTACTACTGTTCAACCTCTCATCTCATCCATTTTCATTGACTTGTCTCTGTCAAAACTTATAGGGACGTTTTTCCACCGCCTGGACCTCTCCAGGAGGCTGGTTCAGAGCTGAGGCTAGGTCACCACAGGACCTGTGGAGCTCACGGACTGTAATGGCAGCTGCAACTCTTAACACACACCATACTAATGCCAAGAAGTTGCATTAGTAAAGCAGTTTTCCAGCAGACTAGATATGACAGACACCAGACAAGGAGGCCACAGGCCCTGAGCATATATGATACCCAACAGCCTGACTCTGCCAATAACCACATCCAATTCTAGATAACTACTGCTCACAAAACAACATTTTGCTCTAATTCCTGCTTCATTAAATCCCTCCAGAAGTCCCAACCAGACTTCTATACCTGAGGAGTATTTTCATTTTCTCTGATAAAATTGTGAAGAGATAGTATTCCTACATATTGGCCCCTCTCTCCCTCAGCCAAAACTAACTGCATTATCTGCAAAAAGAAACTGCACATCTGGTGTGATGTACGCAAACCATCGCTATTTGTTAGTATTTGTAGAGTTTTTTTGTAGAGTTTTTCTCATCTTTTACTAAGGCAAGAGAGGTTACGGCACAATTACATCTGTTTGTCCTTTTCTGTCTGGAACAGACATAAAAGGCACAGGCAAAACCCTGTAAAGATAATCCATGCCCACAAAAACTCAAAGCAGTAAGTTGAATTCTGCTTAAACAAAGACAAACTGCACTCTTCGAGCTTGAGCAGCAACGAAATACTCCACTAAGCTCAGCTTGGGGGACACGTGTATCCCATAAAAAGATCCCAGAGTGAAACAGCCGGTGAAGGTGGGTTTGGGTGTGGGCACTGAAGGACGCCAGGACACTTCCATCACGTTGACTAGACAGCCAGCCGGTGGCTCGTCTCCCATTCCCCACAGACAGGCAACAGCCAAGCTGGAAGATCCGTCATGGGCAGCACACAGGGATGTCACAGACAGCCCTGGCTCTTCCGTACCTGTCTGCTCCTTTGGTATGGGAGCAGGACCAGCCACGATGCTTCCATGCAGGGATGCTGGAGGGCCAGTGGGTCCTTCCTCATCATCGGCAAGGCTCCTCACATCGCCGTTCCCACTTCCTCTTGCTGCTTCTCTCTCCGGCGGCACCGCACTCTGCCTGCAGACCTGCAGCTCTCCTCTCAGGGCCCTGTTTTCCCTCTCCAGCTTGTTGATTTGGGAATGCATCTTGCGGATGACCTGGAGGAGGTGCACATTTCCCTCCATGGTCCCAGGCGGCACAGCAAGGCTCCCCGCTCCCCCACCACAGCGCCTGCCCTGCGGAGAAGCTCCTGAGCCGGTGACGGGCAGACCCTGCCCTTAAAAACCTCTGGAGAAGGAGAGTCCCTCCCCGCCGCCGGGAGGGCTGGACCAAGTTGTCAAGTTACTAAGAGAAGGTCCATGATTTATTGATCCAGGGGCTTGTATTGCAGAGCAGAGCCGGGCCTTTGACACACGCACAAATCACTGTCAACACAGTATCGCTGCATCATCAGAAAACCCTCCCGCCCCCTCGCTTACCTCGGGCTTGGGATTTCTCCAGTCCACCCCGAGCCCCTTTCCTTCGGTTTAGGTGAAAAGGCCAGCCATCACCTCCGTGGCACAGAGGGAGCAGTTGCCCTTTGCTAGGCAACAACCCATCTCTCCCTTAATACTAGGTGAATTATTCATTTTCGCACTTCGCAGCTGGAAAAGAATTAGCGCTTTCTCAAGGGAAAATCAAATTTCCGAACGAAAGCTGATTCAGTGCAAGACCCCCTCTACTAACAAGGTATGCCAACAGCTGCGATGGACGAAGAGGTAAACTAAAGCTCTCCCGAAAGGCTGCAGCAGAGCCCGCTGCCCCTTCCCGGGCGCTGGGGGAGGCACGCTGGAGTGGAGCCCCTGCACCAGCATCCCACGAGTGTAAGGAGAGACAGGCTGGGCATGAATCTTGCATGAGAAAGGGGAACACAATCCTCTGTGCTGCTCTCATCACCTAAAGCGGTCTTTTTGCTGGCAATAAAATGCATAAACCTGCAGAACATCCCTCCCCCCGCTCCTTCTTCTAACAGACTTCAAAATACAAAACTGAGAATGCCAGAAAGCCAGCAGGAAACTAATTTAGTGCACCATTTGCTTTGAGACCATTCAAGCACTTTCCACTAGCTCAGCAGGGACTTGGGAATATCTGAGAAAACAAGAACTCCTCAGCCACGTGCACTTCACCGCTTTGCTGCTGGAAGGAAGGAAAGCTGATGAGAGATGCTCAAAATAAGAGATGACAGGGTTTTATATTTTTCAGAGGGTGTCAGAGGCGGGCTATTGTGAGGGAGCCACGAGGTCTTGGGGAGGTGCTGCCATCCAGCAGCTACCGGGAAGCTGGGCAGAACCTGATGGAAATGAGAGAAAAACAGGGATGCAGGCCTGGAGTTTTGCCCTCAGGCATGTTCCCATCTGGGCGGTGCTGCCTTCTGGGGAGCAGCATCCTCAAAAAGCGCTGCGTAAGGACAAAGTGGTTCTTGTGGTTGATGCTGTGCTCACTCCTCTCTGACCTACAGCAAGACATCGTGCCTAGCAAGGACAGGTAGGACTTGCTGCAAGACCCGCATGAACACACAGCTATGCTACTCTTTTCCAGCAACACGGGCACAAGGCTCAGGACCGGGAGCTGTGGGAGTCACAGGCAGCCCTGCTGTCGCCTCCCGGGAACCTCTCCAGAGGTCTCTGTGCAATTCGGGCTGCCTGCAGGGAAATGAAATGAATTTGAGTTTCCAGGCTGCAAAGCCCACAGCATCCACGATATCTTGTGAAATCGCAGTGTAAGGGGAAGAGCACACCAGCCCTGCTGTGCTTCCCTGGCCTGTGGAAGGGCTGGCGGCCACATGGGCTTGACATGCCAGCTTTAATCTTGGCAAAGCTCCGGGTGGGTCATGGCTGTCCTCTCTCCAGACCATCCGGATTGCACCAACAAGAAGCATCAGCTTATGCTAAGTTTTTTCCAACCCTCCAGAGAGATGCACACTGCTGAGAACATAATGACACACAAACGGGAAGGAGTGGGCAAAGCTGGGCTCAGAAATTGGCTTGAACCCGGCCTTAAGTAATAGTGGAGGTGCCCCCGTGCTGGGGACAACGTGTGGTGGCCAAAACTGCTGGAACCAAAATGCGAATCCCCTCCCTTTTGGTGTCATCCAAGGACTTAAAACATAGCGGCAACCCTCCAGTGTTGGTTTCGAATTTATGTTTCTGTTTCTCCAGCAAGTGGATCAGGTACCGGAGCAGCGACAGCCCTCGTGTGTAATTATAATATCGCTGCGGATGCTGGCAGGTTTGGATGGGCAGGGGACGCTTGCCAGCTCAGCAATTAGCTTACCCCGGCTGCAACTGAAGACATCTGCTCCTCTGATCCCACGCCCGCCGCTCCGCTGTAACCAGACCGGAGCAGGCACGGACCTTTTGTTGCACCAGAGGCTTCTGAGGAAACGGTGTTTGTCTCGCAACCTTGTACTGCTGCTCCTGCTGCGATTCCCCCCCAGGGGTCCATGGGCAGGGGGAGGAGACAAGTCGTGCGTTTTGGACAAAGAAAACCTAGCAAAGCTCCACATTTGCTGGCTGGGCTGGTCAGCACGTTCCCTGCCAGCAGACAGAGCTTCACACACGCAACCTCCTATTTGTCAATTTGGTGGGGTTCCAGACGCACCCGCGCCGCTGGACCTGCAGGGCCACCAGCCCGGGGCAGGGCTGGGCAGCAGCCCGGTGCTGCCACTCCATATGCTGCAGGTGGGACACACGCTCCGTGTTTTGTCACCATGGCACACTCAGAGGCCGCAGATTTGGGCTGGCCAGCGTACCTTCCTGTGCCTACAACAAACAGCTATAGCTGTGTGCTTTTCACCCTGAAATACTTCAACTTAAAGTCATTTGGTAGAAAGGACAGACCTTCTCACACCTGAGCTGCTTGGGAAAGTTGTGCTTTGCAGGACATTAAACTGGGTAAAGTTGTATTCATCATCTTCACTCCTATCTAAACCTTTTCACCTGAAAAAATACCCAACCACAGAGGTGGAGCTACCGGCAGCTGCCCCGCAGCAGTTCCCGTATGGGAGCACCGGAGCGCGTGCTGTGTTTCAGTGGACCGTATGAACAGCATACCAAGTAGCACTGCAACAGAAAACATGGGAACAAAACGCACGAGCCTTGTGAAGCAGCTTCATTCAAAACTGGGAGGAGCTCGGCTTTTTATCCTGCCACTACTTGATATTCTGCAGCTCCCTGCCTGGCACAGCAACGCGCGATACTTGTGCATGCATGTGGCTGCTCCAGGGGCTCCCTGGCGAAGGGGCTGCACTGCGAGAAGAGAAGCTGTGTTGTGAAAATTTTCAGCAGAAAAGGACACCTGCACAGCTACTGCCATTGCTGAACAGCTTTTCTAGCAGTCTCACTTGCCAAATCTACTTTCTTGCTGCCCTGAAGGTTAGAGAGAGAAAAAAACCACAGAGGACTCGTTGCTACCCCAGTAAAAATAGTATTTTTTTTTTTTTTTTTTTTGANTTTTTTTTTTTTTTTTGCAAATCACAACATTTTGTCCTTGAAAATCCATCAGCAGTAAGTGTGTGGATGTTTTCTTGGACACGCTGCAGCTGGCCACGTGTTGTGCCTCCCAGCGGCACAGCCCTTCTGCAAGAAGACCGAGTCTCCCCTCTCTGGGGCTAAACCCGGCGGGCAGAGCACAAGCACCGGCCTTCAGCTCCCCATACAGGTGCACAAAAGCAGCACTGTAACGTCCACCCCCTGCCCCAGCGCGGCGCGGGGTGCTGCCCCGAGCTGAGGCTTCCCTTTCCCACCACACGTGCTGGTCAGAGCGTGGCTGGGCCGCCACAGGTTCAGTTTTGGGGAGGAGATGGAGGCAGAGGACCAAGGCTGGATGTGGCCGGAGGTGGAAAGTCTCTTTCTATTACTACTTAGCAATAAAACAAACACCCTTCCTTTTTGCCTGGAACCATAACTCCTCCTAGCCCATAGACTTCCATCCTCAGGATGCTCTGCTCCCCCTCTGGTGCATCTGCCAGCTGCTGCCCCTTCTCCCCTGCCTGCCACGAGGCACCCGGCACCGCTGAGCACCAGCAATGCTGCAGCGCGTCTCCAGCCTTGACGGGTGACTCACAGGAAAACCCGGGGTGAGACTGGCTCGCAGGTCCACCATCCCCTCACCAAGCCTGAAGCCCAGCTCTCCATCAGGGTGGGAGTCTCCAGGGCAGGTTTGCTATTAGCAGCCATGGATGTCAGCAATGCCGGATTTATTCATCCTATTAAAAAAAAAAAAAAAAAGACAAAAAGCGTAACAGCAGCACTAGTCCGGGTCAATGCCAAATTCTTCCTGTTGCCACTGTGCAAGAACATCGCTGTGCCCTGAGTCCTGGCTTGATTTCTGACTTTGACTTGCATTTTACGCTTCATTATGGCGCAAAAGAGCCTAAATTCTTTTTTGAATCTGTCTGCACAGCTTAAGGAGGTAAAAAAAGAGTATTTCAGTGGATTTAAAAATGAATGAAAAGGAAATGTTTTTTAGTGTGGTGATTCTGTCTTGCTGGCGTGCCCTTTTGATCACTAAGCTCCTGTAACTCTGAAGGGACTGAATAGGTTTAATGTCAAAATTTTATCCCGTATTGGCCTTCTCCATATTTAATTCTCAGTGGTTGCCCCACTTTAATCAATAGTTAAGTTTATTATTTTTCCCTGTTTTCAATTTTAATTTCTCCATTTTCACTCTTCTGAAAGTTTAGACATTTAGACATCTAAATTATCCTTAGTCTATATATGCTTTACTTCACCAGTGCTTTTGCTTGAGGCTTAGCAGAAGGTTTGAGATCGATGCTCTGCTCGAATGCATTTTCTTCCAAGTACTTGAATAGCAGCTTGAACGTGGTGGCACTTGTGACACGGTCTACACGGGCCTTGCTCACCCGAGCCTGGAGTGCTGGCAGCCAGCGCAGCTGGCACCAGCGTCCTGCAGGTGCTGGTCTGCCAGGCCAGGTCGCAAATTCCATCTGCAAAGGCTTAGCCATGGAAAGGAACGCATCCTTCTTGTCATGCAAGGGTTCCACAGACAAGATTTTGCAGCAGAAATTGAAGATGTTCCAATAATGGGACCAAACAGCTCAACCTCTAGAGTTCGATGATCAAATCTGTGTTTAATACAGTTTCCTAACGTGCCGTGGCCATACACTTCCAAGGGAGAGCGGTGCCGGCAGCCCCCTCTTCCTGACCTGTTTGCCCCCATCCCAGAGTGGTCCCTGAAGGGCCACTGATCCGCTCCGTCCTTGGGTCAGCTTGGACTCCTCACCAGCTTCCAGTGAGCTTCCACTGCGAAGGCAGGTACAGGAGCTCACACAAACCTCTACAGCAATGCCACAGGGCCCACGCCGCAGCAATCAGCTCATTACTCATCGGCTAAATTCCTCATGGGGCCGTTCGGAGTGCCTCCTGTTTTAGCCGTGGGAATAGCTCCCCCTCCTCTGAGCCAGCGCCGCTTTGCAGCTGAACAGAGGAACCCAGAGGCCCATTTTGTACATTCCCACCACAGCAAATGTTGAAAAATCGCCATACCTATGCTGAAAGTGCAGATTTTGGCTCCAAGCTATTGCACAGATGAAATCTGCTATTCCCAAGCCCCTCTTGAAGAGCAGGGCAGGGCATGCTGGTGCTGGGGCACCCACCCCTGTGAGTGGGGTGCCAGTGGGCAGGTGGCTGCGCTCCCTGCTTCGGGACATCCCCCAGAACTAGCGCACACAAGCAGTGTAAAAGAAAGCCCTTTTCCAGCCCTGCAGAGGGGCTAACGAGAGTGCCCTCGCACACGCAGCAGCAGCACCCATCAAGCCGCACTAGCCGAGGGCCAAGTCCCCTGTGCCCATCTGCTCATCTGCTGCCGGGGCCGCAGCCAGCCCCACCACCGGCCACCTGCATCTCGCCAGACCCTGATGAGCAACGCACACGCGTCACTTTGGTAAAAAAGCTGTTTTCTCTGCGAGCGCTTGGGCAGAGACTCTGTCAGAATGACAACCCCCCCAGTGGCTTGGCGGGATGAGCCCGAGGAGGGGACTGCAGTCTGCAACAGCGCTCTCCCCTTGGCACTGACGTGGGGACAAGGAGCACGGTGGCGAACCGAGTGGGAGGAGGACACGGGACAGACATGCCTTCGGGCACAGACACGACCAGCAGCGTCTGGGGAGGAAGCGGGGAGAGAGGCGAGGGCAGAGCCCCTGGAAACGTTCACCGGCCTCGTGTGTAGCTGGGCGTGAGAGAAAATAAAGCTGGCTGCTCTGTATGCTTGAATGAAATCTCGCCTTACACTCATGACTAATTAAACGCTCCCTTTTAACCACGGCTGAGTGGTGACTTTTGCTTATGCCGGGTGGAACGAGGCAGCTGTGGGGGCTGCACAACCTCCCAGAAAGAAAACAAGATGGCAAAAATCAATTAACGCTTAAAGCATTCTCAGGTTTCATAATCTAATTAGATAAAAATGGCATAAAGAAAGTTGATTAGTCTATTTAACAGGTAATTGTTTAACTTGTTGACATCCATTAGGCATCCTTTTTCTTTCACAGGACCATTTGCCTGTCTGTGCCTTAGCCCCCACGTGCACGCAGAAAATCCCACAGGAGCTGTGTCAAAAGGAGCCCCTGGGAGCACCCCACTTGCTGCGGCGGCCGCAGGGAGCCAAGTACCTGTGCCACACACTGAACCTCCACCTTGGTGTACGCGGCCCAACGATCTGATTCGTGTTGCTTTGAGTACTCGAGGTTTCTGAAAGGGGTCCGATTTCCAGCAGGGGATGCTCAATACTTTCAAAAAACCAGGCTTAACCTGAACACGGGAAATGGAAACTCTGAGATCCATGAGTCACATCCGAAAACCTTGGCTACGGTTTTGGACTGGGCTGGCAGTGAAGCAAGGCTATATCGGAATGTTTCAAACTTTTCAGAGAGCACTTCAGGTCCCCATGCTGCGCTTCCAAGCCTCTGGGTCTCTCTCCCTTTAAATAGATCCTCAAGTTAGTCTGGAATAATCAGAATTAACCTGCTTTATGCCAGCTCCCTGCAAGCACAACATATGCTACAGAGTACAAAGCCATGCCTCATGCAGGAAAATCTATATGCTCAGCTGGAGATTTTTGTAACTAGGAGCATGCAACTGGGCCCACAGTTACCCGCACAGAGCTTGTGACAGCTTTCAATTAAAACAAGCCATCGCTCATGGGAGATAGCCTCATGATTATGGAGCAGCTCCAAGCAGAAAGTCCATTCTAAAATTCAAAATAGTATTTTTTTTTCTTACTCAGATTGCTTTTCTCAAACAAAACATACCATATCAAATATATGTGAGAATATTTGAATCTATGTAGCTATAAGTTATCACACCATACGTAATCTGTGCAAATACAGCTAAAATGTGACAGAACTGTAGAGAACACCACGTGGTATTGGCAGGTCATGAAAACATATCACAGAGCAAGTAACACCCCTTAGTGGGCAAGTAACACCCTCACAGCTGTTCTCCAACAAAAATGAATGATTACAGCTAACTGAAACAGCATACGCGGAACACAGCGTAAAAAGCACACAGAAAACGCATCTTCTATAAAGCTGGTGGGTAATTAATTGGAAGAAAGGGAAACATATTTCTTTGCTGCTGTTCAGGGGGAGCTGTTCATACTGAGAACTTCAAGACACTTGCTTTAGTGAGTAATTAAGAACCACATGAACAACCCCCAACAACCTGGACAGGTAAGTCAGTAATTACAGTTTTGCATTGCTGAGATTTTTCAAGAAATACCTGCACAATGTCAACTTAGCCAGAGAGTAGTTTGGGTTGGAAGGGACCTTTAAAGGCCATCTAGTCCAACCCCTCTGCAACAAGCAGGGACATCTTCAACTAGACCAGGTTGCTCAGAGCCCCATCCAACCTGACCTTGAGTGTTTCCAGGGATGGGGCATCCACCACCTCTCTGGGAAACCTGTTTCCAGTGTGTCACCACCCTCATTCTAAAAAGTTTCTTCTTTGTATCTAGTCTAAATCTTCCCTCTTTTATCTTAAAACCATTACCCCTTGTCCTATCGCAACAGGCCCTGCTAAAATGTTTGTCCCCACTTTCCTGTAGGCCCCCTTTAAGTACTGAAAAGCCACAAGAAGGTCTCCCTGGAGCCTTCTCTTCTCCAAGCTGAACAATCCCAACTCTCTCAGCCTGTCCTCACAGCAGAGGGCCTCCAGCCCTCTGATCACCTTCATGGCCTCCTCTGGACCTCCTCCAACAGCTCCACGACCCTCCTGTGCTGAGGTCTCCAGAGCTGGACGCTTCAATGAAGTGTTACAAGCAACCACACACACGTCCCATGCAGACTGTGACTCCTGGCCTGAGTGACACTCATTACCCTAACTCCCCAGGGCATGGGACATGGCTAATTGCCCAGGATGCATCCCAGACCTCTGCCATGAGCCAGAACTGCTCAAGTGCCAATATTTTTGAATTTTGAGGCTATACGTGCAAAAGAGACATACGACCTGCTAGAAAGAAGGCTCTGCAAAGTGAGCTTTTAACCACTCTGCCTTAAATCCACTCATGCTTTTTTGGCCTGATAATCTAGGCACTGTGACCACCTTCTCCTAACCCTGCTGGCTTCACCGTGCTTTTTATTTTTTCCATCTCCAAATGCTCCAACACGTCCCTGGGAGGTAGGAAAGTTACTTGATATTTTCCATAGCTAATATTTCACCAAGGAACCGTGCCGGACTTCTGAAAAGAATAATAATGTTCTCATTTCCTCCCTGAGCTGCCCTGCAAGCCGACGGCTGCCCAGAGCCGCTGCCTGCAGATGACAAACAAAAAAAGCGCTGGAGGTCCCTCTGTGGGGAAGAGCCCGGGCTGGGGTCCATGTGCTCTGCCGCTGGCTGGAAGCCCACCCCGCCATGGCAGCTGCCTGGATCACCACCCCATCCATGCATCCTGTCGCAGCCCCTGCTCCAATAACGGTTTCGAGTGTCTGTTTTCCTTCTGATGCATTTCCATCCGCTGCATGGATGGGGAAGAAGAGGGCTGGGTTCTGCAGCGCTCCTGGCTGGGGTGAGCATCACCATCAGGAGCAGGCGCTGGTGGCCCGGGGAGGGTACGGCCAGAGGGACCAGCCTCATTCGGAGCAAACTCCAGCACATCCCTGATTTGAGTCATTTCAAAAGGGAAAGCATCGATTCAGCCTCTCTCAAAGTTTCGCCTGCTCTTCCCAACTACAATTCGTGATTCTGTTCAGGTTGAATCAGCAAATAATTTCAGTCGTGTTTTCCAGTAAGAAGGATGATGTGTTTGAAGTACAGGAGAGGTTTGATGCAGCCCCAGAGGAGGCAGTGGGAGGAGAGCTGTGCAAATTGCCACTACACGGGGTTTGTAACGAGGCAGGAGCTAACGACCCTGTGGCATCGCAATCTGAACCCCGCAGCTGTGGTAGGTGCTGGGCTTGGAAACTGGACTGTTCCAGCATGGCTGATCCCTGGGAAGCACCAACCCACCGTCCTTAACTTCAGGCATCTTTGCAACTGCATTCAAGCTTTGATCTCCCTTGCAAGCCATGTTCTGTCCTGCACAGACAGACCTGCCATTCCCATCAGAGAGCTCCCCCAGGAGCAGAAGCCGAGCGGGTGCTCTCCTGACCCATGGCAATTTTGGAGCCTGACAGACTGGCAAGTGGGTCTTCTCTCTGCTGTTGCCCAGCATATGCTCACCAAAGCGGGAGCCATGGCCTTTCTTGGCAGGATGTATGTGCTTGGGGCCACCACAAAAGCCAAAACCCCCCCCCCAAATAAAATAACAAAAAGAGAATAATAGCCAAGGACATCTGATTTCTGACGACTCTGTTTTGGCTCTCAGCTTGCTGCCTCTTGCTGTCTCTTTCTGTCTCCCGCAGCAGCGTTTCATCAGCAAGGCTCCAGGATTTTCCTGTAGGGTTAAGCGGGGAGATCCCGGCTCCAGCCACTGGCAGCCCAGCCGCAGGCAGTCCCGAGAGCCCCAGCTTCAATAGCTCCTGGCGCTTTCATACCTTCTCCTTGCTCATTAGTTCCTGCTGCAATGAGGAGTGCTTTAATTGCTACTGTCGGCAGCATTTCCAGCTCCTGCATCAGAGCAGGTTTGAGGAAGTAACATGTGGAAGCAGACAACATGCCCAGACCATAATCCCTGCAAGAGCAGGCGGCGCTACGTGGCACTGCAGCCCTGTGCTCCCACAGCAGTGCCCGGAGCGCGGCTGGTGCCCAGTACCCAAGGGCCCCCCATTAACTGCCCCTGCGCACCCCGTCTGTGCAGAAGCCGCTCCAGGAGAGGCGGCAGCATCTCATCTGCCTTCTGCTACGGCTGCCCCCGGTCCTTCGGGAAGCCCCGGCTGCGAGCAGGGGAGCTGGAGGAGGAATGCTGCCTGCCCCATGTCACAGCCTTCGGAACGCAGAAGCGAGGCCAGGAGGAGCAGGAGACTCATGCGGGGCCAGCACGGCTCTGCCGAGTGGTTCCTGCTCCAGCAGCTCCCGTGAAAGCAGCAGGGGTACAGCGACGGTGAAGCTGAAAGTCCTTCCCTTATGATCACAGGTCTATATGGGCTTGGCTAGTCTTTGTCTTTTGGGTTAATTTTATTTATCTCAATGCAATTCTCTTAAATCTGAAACGCATTCCAGTTTTTTTGTTGTTGTTTTTTTCTTTCTTTTTCTACAGCTTTGGATGCTTTTCTCAAAGTCCCATGTCTCATTCAATATTTGATTTTAACATCCTTTGATTTTAACCACCTAGGTGTAAAATTCACTTCATGGCTTTAATTCACTTGTTGTGAATGCGTAACACTGATTATTTTTCCGATAATCTAAATATTATGAGAAAAATCTTTCATATGCATACCAAACTTGTTAAAAATAGGTAAGTGCATTCAAATCCACAGCAGATAATCTTTCAGATATCCTTGATAGATCATCTGTCTTGAAGATTCATTGTCCCATGTTAGTTACATCTGAAATACCGAGTAGTCAGTTACCAGTTTTGAAAATGTTCAAAACTGAAGTAAAAGGTACTTGCAGCCTGATGCTTCTCAGCACACGTGGGAAAACGTTTTTCTCAGTGGGATCCAAAAATTGATGTTCAAAGCTACGTAGGAAAGTAATTTAACTTCTTCCGAGATCCGGGCCCATGTCTGGGCAGCACAAGGGCAGCATGTCTGGAGTATGAATGGTACAAGATCATCCTCCTGTTTCTCATTTGGATGTTAGCCAAAAAAAAAAAAAATAAAAAATCATCCCTGTTCAGATCAACATTACTTTGCCAACGTAACATCTCTCCAGTGAATGTTAAGATATAATTACCCTGTAAGGAATGATTCCTATTAAACATTTAATACATCTCCCTCTAATTGAAATTTAAGCCTTTGGTTGTGGTTGGGTGTCACTAAAGATGTGATTAAACATAAAATATGTATAACGCTTAACTCCTTCTGGGGTGTTGGGATATCTTCCACTAAGCAACAAACATAAATAATTTCTCTTGCACTCTGAAAAGTTTTTAAAGCAGCTCGATTTGAGGCTGGCGCAGGAAGATCTCCTTCCTCAGATGCAAGGGAATCTTTCACCAGCTTGGCCGACAGCGGCGGGGGGATGAGAGCCTCCTCCAGCTCGGCTTCGCCCTCCGCCTTGCTGCCCCTCATACCCCGCTGCCTCGCAGGGCTTCGCGCTGCCCCAAACCTCCCCTTCTGCCACCTGCCTCTCCTCCGGCTCCAGCCACCTTGCAGTATTCCTCTTCCGCGCGGTAGCTTCTCAGCCTGCGCTTGGAATCTTCTTACACAGAACTGTTTGCCATGGAGGTATAATGGAGAAAAATGCAGATTTTCCTCTTACACAAGTAATCTGGATGTAAGAGAATTGAACATGTTGAGCTTCGGCAAGGATACCAACAATAGTTCTCAATCAAACATTTGCACATATGCATTATTTTTTGGCCTGTTATTAATAATCTTGCTCACAGCCTAAAAATCAGTCTTTGTCAAAGTTTCATCTGTAAACACCTATGTAATTCCACAGGTAATCAAGAACTTAAAGACTTGAAGAAGAACCAGCAGCTGTTTTCCCTGTCCCTCTTCACTTCTTTTCTTCAAGCAGCACAATTAACACAATTTTGACTGCAGCATTTCTCACTGCCACTTTTGCCTGGTCCCCTGGGACATCTGTGCTCAGGCCACCCAGGCCCTGCACGTTCTGCAGTCAAAAGAAAACCTATGAATGTCAGCAGTGGGCAAGTGCATCTGCTCTTGTGCTTCTCTCCCTCCCTGAACTGCTCTTCTCTGTGTGTTTTACCTGTCCTCAGATGATTATTTGTGCATAAAAGAAAAAAAAAAGTGACGGAAGTTTCTTCAGTGTTATTTGAAAATTGTCCTAATATTTGTAATAAAGCAAATCCAGAGAATCACTTTCAAAAGCGATTGAAAAATAAACCCAGCTCTAAGAATAAACAGTGAAATAATTTACTGGAGAAAAGCTCAGCTCCGAGAACAGCTGACCACAGTCTTTGTGGTTGCCTTAGACAAAAGGAGCCTCAGAGTGGAGCTTTTGGCAGAAAAAAAATTTGGTGTAGCCCTCAGGTAATCCCAGGAGTTTGAAAAGCAGTGATTATGTGAAGAGAGCCCTTTCTTACAGCGCCTGCTCTGTGGCACGCAATGCTCATCGGGCGCGAGCCTTCGTAACACGATTCAGTTCAGCCCATGGATGAGGGTGGATGCGGGATTCAGCACTGGCACATCTGACTTCTGCAGTTCTGGTCGCTGAATTTTACAGTGCTGAAGGGCCAAACCCCATCTTTGAAACAATCCTGCCGCCTCTCATGCCTTCTGCATTTCTCTCATTCTCTCCCCTCAGATGCTGGGACAATCCATGGTTTAATGCTTTGTTTTCTCTCCCTGTTGTAGCCCGGGTTCAAAGCTAATGTTTGCTAATGGCTTTCATGCTACTGCGTTGAAAGTGCTTGAACACAGCAGGAGAGGAAGAGCCATCTGGAGTAAGGACCCAGCTACAGTCAAGCCTGGGCTTCTCCAACACCAGCAATAAGGTAACAGCCAGAATATGGGTTGGATTTTCAAACCCCCAGAGGAGGCTGCAGAGCTGGTGGCTTAAAACGAACCAAACCCCACAACCCTTAGACTTAGAGACGAAACTCATTTTGTGTGCAAGCTATTGAGACAACAATCCAGGGATCTCCTTACCTCTGCTTTACAGACCACAGCTTGGCTTCAAGACCAGCCCAGTGTCACCTTGCAACATTCCCTTGGTGCAAACCATGCTTCTGCAATCTAGTAATTCCCAAAGATGCCCAACAGATTTAGTTACTCAATTCTTGTGAACGTTAACTAGAAACAGGCTGTCTCCAAATCACCTTGATGCCTTCTGAAGTACCCATCCACAAACACAAAACATTGTCAATGCAAAACGAGCCCAGTGAGACCAACAAATCACGGGACAAGAGCGCTTGATGCTCAGACTTACCTCCTCTCTACTGCAGTTCCTGCTGTCACCACTGATGACCGGTTCCTCCCATACATACAAACGAGCAGGTAACTTCATCTACCGCTGCACATCCAGTATAAAGCAGGCTAAAATTCGGGCCAGAAATCATTCCTTTCAGCAGCCTGTTGGTTTCAAACAGCGCAGTGTCCGAAGCGCAGAGCCAGGCTCTTCCAGGCGAGGATGAGGAAGGCGTCTGGCTCCCCACCCAGCCGCGCAGTCGATGCCGGTGTGCAGCGTGTGGGGGCTGTTGTCCGATCACCGGCACGGGCTTACACTGCCGCCGCACCAGCACTGGAGAGGGGCCCATCCCAACCCATGGGGCGCCCATCCCAACCGCTCCCCTCCTTCCCCCACTGGGAAAAAGCACCGCGTGGGTTTCAACCCTTAGCAAAGATTTAATGTGAAAAATCCTGGATCTGCTGATGGCGAGACACAGCAGCGAGCCCTGGCAAGCTTGCAG
The DNA here is from genome assembly GCA_013398295.1 of Chionis minor. NCBI lineage: Eukaryota > Metazoa > Chordata > Aves > Charadriiformes > Chionidae > Chionis > Chionis minor. Next base: position 194,662 of record VZSF01010384.1, on the reverse strand, counting down.
AGACTGGGTCGTGGCACTTGTACCTTGTACATACAGATGGGGTGAATTTAGAAGCCACCCTTGGCTCTTGCCTGCTGGGCCAGGCTACAACTTGAGTAGAGATTCACCTGGAGGTGTCACGGGAAGAGACACGGGGAAAAGGAGACAGTAGGACAGAACGAGGCAATGCAATGGAAGAACCCTCCTGGTATCCCCACCTGGAAGACACAGCAACACCCTCTGACCTGGACGACCACTTGTGAACCTGTGGAGGCCTCAGGGCAATCACCAGAGTTTCTCCAGGGAAAACAAGCCAAGCTTAATGGAACTGCGGGAACTGCATGCATAGATGAGAGGGATCCTAACACACACATACAAGGAGGAGGGACCCCTGAAGGTAGGAATTTTCCATGGGCAAAGGAACGAACGTGAAGAAGTGTGGGAGTGCTGACGTTAGAGGGAACTCATAAGAGCTGGCAGAACCGCACCACTGTATCCCAACATGACGCAGAAACCGAAACAAACATCTCACTAGAGGCACACAGTTTTCCAACAGGCCGTGGGCAAAATCTGTGGCTGCAAACTTCAAAGGAAGAGCAGAGCTTTCCTGGCCTCAAGCAAGAGGACTACATCGAGCCCCTGTTTCCCAGGGTGGCCTCAGTCTGGGGCCACGGGGAGGATCTGAAGCCACATCCCGCAGACGGTCACAAAAGTCCCTATCAGCAACCGCAACACAACAGGCAGCCAGGATGCAGGGGATGTCCTGATCTCCACCGCTGTGGGAAGCGCTGACATGGGAATGAACCCACGTCCAGACCTTCAAAGAGAAAATTTTATGGACACTTTTTATACACATACACAAATATTTTAATATAATGGTAACTGAAATGTTATCCATATTCTTAGTACTGTCATAATTAACTAAAAAGATATTTTTTAAATTTTGTAAAAATGACATATTTTACACATCTTCTATTTACAATTGCAATATACTTAAATGTTATAAAACATCCACTCTGACCTTTAAAATATATGTATACTAGGACTTAGTATTAGATATATTATAATTTATAGCAAACTTAGGGTTTGCTGTGTACCTATCTGTTCGATGGGAATTTCATAATCAGCCTGGCTTAATATAGGCTGCTCAATACCAAAAAATCAACGCCAAAAAAAAAAAACCAACATAGGGAATGTGCAAATATTGGGGCAGGCAAAAAAATAAAGGTAAAAAAAAATAATAAATCAAGCTTGCAGTTTTAAAAAATAACACTGTGAAGACTTCCAATAAATTAAAATCATAACCCACAAATCCTTTTCCTGGCATTGTCCTTGCTCAAATTAATTTTCAGTACCGTTAATCTAAAAGGAAAAAAAGAACCCCCAAAACAAACAACAAAACAACTCTCCAGCCACCCCAGGTCTTCCCAAGGCTGTGTGTTCCCCGTGCTGCAGTCAAGCATCAGGATTTGCCGGGGTGGTTGCTGCTGGCACAGATGAGCTGGCTCTATGGATGACTCGAGAATAGGTGCGCTCCATTCCTTGATGTTTTGCTGAGTCCTCCTTGTATGCAATCTTTTCATAAAAAAAAAAAAAGAAAAAAGAAAAAAAACACATGCAACAGTGAGAGAGATCTGAATAGTTTGGTGTCTAAAGCGTCCATTGTCTAACCAAGGATTTCCCTTTTTTTGTTTATTACACAATGATGCTCAGGACCTGACAGAGGTAGAGGACCTTTGCCCGGGGACCCAGAAGTGACTAGAGGCTGCGAGGAGAGGGAGGATGTCCTCTGAGCTGGGCTGGGGTCACCAGCTTCTGCCATACGGTGCTTCGTGGGGTTCCCTGAAAAATGCTTCTCTAACAACTTTCATAGAAACATTGAGAAGTCACCTATATTTTGTAAACTCAGCAGACACCTGCACAAGCAGGTCCTGATGATGGTACAGAGCGGCCCCAGCTCGGCCCATGCAGTAATTCGGGGCATGCAGCGTCCCCACCGAGCTTCACACACACGGCAGCTGAAAAAATATGTCCATTAGCAGAGTTTGGACCTATTGCCAGGCTGAGGCTGTGGGCAGAGCTGCGCTCTCGGGGAGGAGCAGCGGCAAAAGCTTGCTCTGCCCCGTCCTACATACAGGCTGCTGCTGCTGTTGCTGCTAAGCGACAAAGTTTATTTTCTAAAGTTCTTTTTAGCCTTGTTAATAGCTATTTTTCCTACTTACTCATACAGATACAGACTGAAAGCCCGCCTCCTTCCCTGGGGCACTATGTTGAAGCACCCACAGCAGAGACACGGGCCATCCCCACTGCCCACGCAGCCGACAGCGGTGGAAGAGAAACCTCTCCCCTTCCCACAGCTCCAGGTGTATCTTACGCCATCAACCCCCCGTTACCCCCAGTTGGGGTTGCAGGTCAGCCACACTGCTTATTACTCGGGCAAACATGACCACGCTGCCTCCACGCATAGCTCCAGTGCTGGAGCCAGCGACACGGGCAGCTCCGGGAAGGCGCTGTGCCCACGTCTCAGGCTGGAGGGAGAACTTCCCTGGGAGCTCCCAGCAAAGCCAGGGAAGCTGCGAGGAGAGCAGGGTGGCACACACACACTGCCCAGGCTCATGCTGACTTCACCCAGCCATGATTCAAACCCAGGGCCGTCAGAAGAGAGCTTGGGAGGCTCCTGTCAAGCTGCCGCACTGACCTCCCCAAGTTCATGAATAGGATCCTAAAGAACATGGGCCTCAACACTGCTCGTGGGCAAATACATCACATGTATAGCTTGACTTTTTTTTGTTTTAACTCCCTGAGCAAGGGAGTCGCTAGACATTAAACTACACAAGCACACCAAGTAGAAAAAAACACCAAGTGAGGAAAGTACATGACATTAAAAGAAAAAAATAGATGTAAGAAAAATGAACATACCACTTTTGGCTATAGTATTGAGGGAAATGTTAGACAGGGAAGAAGAGAAGCTGTATAAGCAAGGACCATGACAGAGCTGTCAGAAAAGAAAAACAAAACAAAACAAAAAAAAAAAGAGAAAAACATATGGTGATGAAAGAGTCACTGTCAGTGGGTGAGCAAACAAAACCCTCTTGAATACGACAATGGGAAAGATGGCAAATCTTGCTGGTGCAAAGCACGCAGCACAGTTACCACAGAGCCTCAAGCTTTCCAACTGCGAGAGAAATGTTTCAGCCACAATTTATGACTGTGCGATTTCTCTGAGGCTACGCTCTGCTCAGAAGTTCATGCATTCATTGCAAGAGGAGTAGAGTTTTCCCAAAAAAACACACTACCCGGAAAACTGGGCTGTCACTTACACGGCTGCCCCACAGGGCTGCAAGTGGGAGACCAGTTTTTCAGTGCGGACTTTCAAATTCAGATGATTTTGGTTAATCAGGTGATGATTATGACTTTCTCTGGATGAACTCTTAACTTTATATATTAACATTATGTATAAGTCATTTTCTTTTATTTAGTCTTTTCATTTACATGAAGAAAACTCAGAGCTTGCTGCTATAAATACAGCTGTCAGCATTTAAGAGAACTCCCCAAATATTGTATAAATGCTGAAACTCATGGGCTGCTCGTGCCTCATTTAAGTTGACCATACTTTTTCCATTCTTGTGGGGAACAGTAGCTCGCACAAGGCACAGGGTACTGCCCATGCACATTGACTGAATGGCCAAAACAACTTCCATGGGAGAGGCATGAGCATTGAATAACAAATGATACCGTTAATACTTACATACTTACTTACATACATTAATATAACAAACAGTGATAAATATTAGTTATGATAAAATTACTGGAATGCTTGAGGTTCACAAATCTTTATACACCTAAACAGGAAGGGAGAACAGAACAGCAACCAACACTGAGCTCAACCCCGACCTGGCATATCTTCAAAGCAATTACAATTACAGGGCTTTACACCTTGTGAAAAACTAGCTCGATTCCACAGTAAGAATAACAATGGGCCAAAAATTACGGCAAATCCTTATTCTCTTCACACATGAAGATAAATAATAGAGTATTGTCTAATGGGGTACCAATTAGACACTTCTGTGAGATGCCTCTGTACACAAACAGTGCTTATGCGTGCTACAAGCACCTGGAAATGCAGCGTAACTAGCTAGAGAATAAGTATGTCTCAGGTGCAAGCTAAGGTGGCCTACGCACAAGCATGCAGAGAAATAATTAAGCATGACTTAATTTGCATTTTAGTACACAGAATCACTCAACATTTAAATTAAAACAGAAAACATAATGAAAAATATCTGCACAGACACAGCATTAGAACAGCTGCAAGTGTGCTCTGAAGTCCAGTTCGGTATTTTGGGATGTATTTCATATAATGTAGCCATGCACAGTCATCTTTCTGAAGCTGCTAGCAGCTGAAATAGTGTTAGCATGGCATGTATTTTGACAGTGTACTTAAATATATATATAAAAAAGAAGTGATTCTTGCTCTGAAAGCTGAATACAAATAGAAACTATAAAGATATTTCCTCCAGCTATAAGCTAGGTCTTAAAAGCACTTTACTGTTTTAATTAAATACATTACAGCTGTTGGATAAAGCAAGCAAAGCATAAAACACTAGTTTAACTGATTATCTTTCTGTGCCTCTAGACATCTGTCTGTGTTTAGCCTCATGAACATTCAACTTTTCAATATTTAGCGAGACAGGTAAGAAGACAAATCTGATCAATCAGATTCCTTATATATAATACAGATGGATTTAAAAAAAGGGGGGGAGGGAAAACCCCCAAAAGAGCAAACTGTTTTCTCAATGGCTGTTGCACGGCCAGGTTTTACTTCTAGTATTTTGCTCTGCAGCTTCATTTGTCACTAGAAGACAGAATTAGCCACTCCCATTCAGCCCAACCAGCACCAAAACAGATGCTCTAACCTGTTCATTCATAACTGCAGACAGCTCGCTGAGCATATCCTTATAATGAGACTTCATCTCTCCCTGATATTCAAATTGGTCCTCCTTAATAAGGCGTTCGTTGACATCAAGAGCATGCCCACACGCTTCTGCAAATTGCCTACAAGCACAAAACCACAAAGAACAACCATATAAATTTTCTAGTAATGAAAAATAACTCTCTTTACTTATACACACACTACTGTACCTCTTCTCCCCCTTGCAAATTACACCTTGCTGGAAGTGAATTTCAGAACTCATCCTCACATCAAGTGGAATATTGGCTACTAGGATAGAGCCCAAAACTTCAGTAAACGTTTTCTTGGGAATGGCTTGTAAGATAGGATAAATGCAGGTGTAAATTAGCCTGGTTCACTTCAGCATGATTTCATGTCACACGCACTCATGCTGCTCATTCTACGCAGAGGGTGGAAAATCTAAACTTAACATTTACCTGAAGATTTCCTTCAGAAGCTTAACTTGATTATCGGGGTATTTCTTCGCATTTGTCTCTTCAAGGAAAGCTCGAGCATAGGCCATTGGTCCAGCATTTACCTGGGGGAAAAATACACCGCTTAGGTGCACAGAACAAGCAGTTTATTGTCATTTTCTCTTGTGTTCCAAGCCTTGGGCACTGGCCTCAGGTAGCCACACCTGGGTGAAGAGCATCACTCCTCCTGTCTCCTGAATGAAACCTGAAGACTTTTACTGCGGAAAAGGGAGCTGGACTGCAGATCTCTGCCAGCCTTTGAAAGTCCTTGGCTAGTCGACCATCCAGAAAGCTATACATTTGAAGGTATTTTAATGAGGGCACCAGAAATACATGCACCTCTCACCAATCCCAACTTTTCTAAACAGGAAATGACAAAACCAATCCTAACAAAACTCCCTTTAAAGTGTCTGCATGCTTGGCTGTGTGATGGGCTGTATTCTCAAGTGCCACATCATGGTCTTGTTAGAAAGGTCTTAACATTTATTCAGCAAAGATTTGACTGAAATAGTTATGTTTGAAAATAAATCCAGCAGTCATCAACATCAGTGGAAAACTTTCCATTCCCTTGAAGTTTTAGAGCAGGCTCCAACAGCACTGGAATACAAGACGTGACCAGAAATATAAAATAGACAAAACATGTCTGGAACAATGACAATCAGAAGAAAAATTTATGCAGATGCATTTAAAAAAAAAAAAGAAAAAAGAGAAAAAGACAAATTGCCATTACCTTGACACTAACACTTCCTTGGAGTTTGAGCTGTAGTCGGATCATATCCACTTCTTCCATTGTGCAAAGCTGATTGAGCTCTGAGACTTTTTTGGACATCTCATCGATTGCTACTTCAATAGGGTTCAGCTCTGTGCTGGTCTGGCTTATGACTTGAATACGCTTCTTCACGTAGGGGAACAAGTGACTGGCTACTCAAAAGCAAGAAAGGCATCAGAGAAACTCACCCAGCGAGAGAGTATTTAAGAAAACAAAACAATTAAGTCAAAGTATGAACTTTTGACTTTGTCAATCTCTTTATCAATCTATAAAAATTAAGTTTTAATCACCAAATGAGTGATTACAGTAAGGAGTGAGGTGAGGCAGCTGCCAGAGGGAAAAGAAGGGGAGAAGAGAAGGTCATCAAATTCCCAGCTAACGCTAAAGATGGAGCCAGGCTGAGAGTGCTGGGAGCTGACGACAGCATGTAATAACCTAGAGAAAATGGTCTCCTCTGTTTTTGCCAGACATACCTGAACAGCTGCACTTTCAAGTCAGTGAAACTACCTGCTTCAATACAGATCTCAAAACACCTACTGTTGCTGAAGCACTTAAAAAAACCCCACACAAGCTACTCCTTTCTTCTTCTTACAGGCAAAGCTGCGTCACGCAACAAGATGCCCTCAGCCATCGGTGCTTCTTGCCTGACTTGCCAGAACAAAACTTTTAGGTGACCACGCCTGTACTGTAAGCATCTTTCTTCACTGTGCCCTTTGGGGGAAGCAGATGCACTGAAACCAGTGGGGAACTGGATTTTCCTTCACTCAGGAGCCTTCGCTAGACAGGTCGAGTTTCAGTAGTAGTTTCACAACGGATGCCTCTTTAAAAAGAGATTTCAATCATGATAAGGAACTAAACATTTTCTGTTTAATATGACTCAGTAAGAACAGACATACCTACTAGTGCTCCTGACGTTCCTTAAAATGGAATCAAGTCTTAAATCTTGAAAAATCAGTCTTAAAACACTGATCGTGCCCAGTGAAATGAAATCTTACCTCTCACTTTAAAAAATGCTCTATAATGTGTCTTACTCCCAATTTTGAACAAAAATTTGTACCTGCTAAGTTTTACTCTTCTTTGCAGAATAGGCACCCTACTTTGCTTTTTCTTTGACTTGTTTATTATTAAAAGAACAATGGTTCTGAGTGCTAAGCTGCCTCCAGCAGAATCACTCCCAAATTACATCACTGCAAGAACAGTTAAGATGTCAGTAATAAAAAAAATAAGACAGCTGATGACTCCACTAATGAAAATAACTTTCCCTGTGACGGTCAGCAGGATTGTAAGAAAGCACACGCTTTGCCAACAGACACGCTGAAAAGATTACTTATTCTGCACAACACGCTGTGTCCACTGACTGTACAAAACCTGGCACACGAACACACTGCTGGGCTTCACTGGCAAAGGTGGGATGGGAAGGGGAAAGCAGCCGGAGCAAACGTACTTGTCAGGATTGTGCGCCTCTTGCACTGCTCTTCTACACCTCCGTGCTTTTTTCCTGAGAGCGTGAAGGGTGTTTCAAACACAAAACGGTTGATGTTGTGATGCATTTCAAAGTCAGTCTTTCGATCTTCAGCTTCTTTCTCTTCAAAGAAAGGCGTAACATACGTCACCTGGATATAGGCATATTTTGGATCCAAGTCTTTGGGGTTGACCTGTGTAACAGGGGCAAACAATAACATTCTTTTAAGTGTGATGAACTGTCTAGGCATCCATTATATTTCTGATGCCTTTATCTATCATGGAAGTACCAAGTAAAACCGAGACTTCCAAATGTAATGTTCAGACCACAGATTAACAAGAGGGTATTTAAGCAGGAGGTTCCTAAGAACAGTTAGACTTTTAAATATAGCCAATAGCAAAAGTGGATGACAGCTAAATGAGAGAGAAACAACCTGCTTCTGCACTGCAGTAAACATCTGCATGCTCTCTGCAGGCACACGCTGGCATACGCTCTCTTCCCACCGACTGCGATGCCCTGCTGTACATATCGTTGTTTCCATACAGCATCTGCCCTGCTGTAAGGCGAGGGTCCTTTTTCGGTTGTAAAAGTAGGTCATAGCACACACATACACACACTCAGTTTACATTCATTCCAAACACAGCTCTCAAAGCATGAACCCTGCACTCACTTCTCCCCCTCGCACGAGAACTGCACATCTTTCCTACCTTGTTGGAATCCTGGATGATCTTCACGTTATCTATTCCAAACTTGTCTGCATAAAGTTTCATCAGCCTCTGAGAGATCTCAGACAAGCCAGTTAACTTGGGTTCTTTATAGATATATTCTTTACCTTCCTCTTCTTCAAAGAAGCCCTGTTTGGAAAGAAATAGAAGGATACAGTGAACATAACAGGCAGGGCAAAGCCAGAATGAGGTGCTTACATCAAGAATCAAGGTTGCCTGTATACCCACCAGAGCCTCCAGTATGCCATTTCCACTGGCGTACCTAAGGTAAAAGCTTACCTCTGTACACTCCTAGTAGATGCATACTGAGAGCTGCATTTCTACTGGTCTGGTAGCTCCTAAGTTACCCAGGAAATAACTCACACATATTTATTCATGTAAGACACCCAGCTGATAAAGCGCTTTCTTGACAATGCTGATGTGTGTATGATGAAAAGACCCTAATGAATTAAAAACTGGACATTAAAAAGTTTTTAAATTTTAATCATTTGATTAAATAAACTGTTTGGGAAGCACTATGCTAACAGAACATGAGTGCAACAGCAGTCTGCTGGATGCCACCTCCAGCACAGCCTATCTGGGAGCTACGTGTGCAGGCACAGGCTGGGCACTGCACAGGGTGCTCCTGCCCAAGGCCGAGTGCGGGGACGTGGCATGGGGAGCATCTGGGAACTGCTCTGCATCTATTCAGGGCAGCTGAAGAGGAACTCTGGTAGCATCTTGAAAGGCCATATGGAATTGCAGTATCTTCACTGACAATTAGTAAATGATTAACATTTGAAAGGAAAAAAAAAAAAAAGAAAAGAAAAAGACACACAGACTGTATTCCTTTGCAAAAAAAGCTCAATCTTGTTAAGGTCATTTACTTATTACACTGGATGGACTTGGCAGAGCTTTAGTAAAAGGCTCCTTTAGTAAAAGGCTCCATTGAAGAGCTGAACAAGAACCTGCCAGGCTTCAGAAGAACTGCTGACCCCAGAAAATTAGCACAGCATTGCATCACGCGCAGGTGAGACACTCAACTGCTGTATGATGAACACGTACATCAACACTCTGGGAGAAGCTCTCCCAGCTGAGCAGAAAGCAGCAGGTGCCCCATTAACAAGGGCTGGATTTATCCCAGCGCCATGAGCAGCACCAGCCCTCCTCCTAGGATTTCATATGCCGCTGATAAAATCTGGCAGTGTTAACCACTGCAGCTGTACCCAAAGCCTCCTCCTTTCACCTTAACACAAAGTGACCTAAAGGAAAATACCTGACGCTGCAGGGACAATGGGGAAAGGAAGACAGTGTTCACGGTGTCAGACCCAAGGTCCTACAAACTTAAAATGACGAGACTTGGACGGCTAATTCTACAACATGCCTAGGCAAACTGTCATCTATTGAAAAAGAGAGAAGCACAAATGAATGAAGTCAAGAGATACCTCCAAAATCTCTTTGGAAGGTACTCATGCAAAATCCATCCTTTTCCCATTGAATCATATTTCAACTTTGGCCACTAAAATGATAGACCAGGCAAATCTTCCCCCAGAATATACAGAATTAAAACAAATTAGCTGTAAATCTCAATGTTTGTTCAGGAAAAAAATCCCTAATCTTTATTTCAACAGGGATTAACAAATATGTGCATCTCCGGCTTCTCCTTCAGTGAGGACAAGGGGCAATAAAATTGTCTTTTAATTTGGCATGTGCCAACAGCAACGTGGGCATTACTGGAAACCAATGGCTAATAGCAGCAGCTTGTCTGATAGTATCTTAATCAGTCTCACAGTGACCTTCTAACATTGCACATTTTTAAACAGTATTATCAATTAAACTCCACAGGCATACGAAGAACTTCATGGATAATTAGAGAACAAATCTAGAACTCAAAAGCTGACACCCTATAAACATTTACTGAGCTGGGCAGGCAATTCACTTTCTATTGATTTCACTGAGGAAAGATTTGCAGGATCATAACCTGTTTTTCTGATATTGTTTCCACTGAAGCAAAACTGCTTTAGACAGGAAAACCTCATTAGTCTCATGCAACCATACTCAAACAGGCTACTCAGGATTGCATCTGTCAAAAAACATCTGTTTTCCCTTTCTATTCATGGTTTTCAAAAAAACCCCTCAGGTTTTCCAAATTAATCACATCACAAACTAGAATATAGCTTGTCTTCTTAAACACTGATTCTGTATATGTTTGTATGCTGGAACAGTATTTATATGTAAGTGCCAAATCTCTGTGCTGATGCTGCGTAGCACACTAAGATGATATCCGTATTAATGGTTTTGCTTAAAAAAAACCCAAACCAAACCTGAACACAAAAACCTAACAGATTTCGGTGTCTCTAATGCAAGAGACATCATTTAAGTACATATTCCCTACAGTATTTCAGCTGACAAGTGACAAGAAATTAATGGCGAGCTATAAATAATTGTGTCTGCCATATGCTACATGTTTGGCAACGACTATTGGAAGTCAGATTAAATACTTTTTAGGAGCCAAATATACTCCAATTTCAGGAGTTTAAAATATTAAGCAGCCAAGGTCACATTATCAATGCATATCCCTAGATTATTGTCATACTGGATGGTTTTGCCCCGAGAGAACAAAGCAGCCTTACAGATGAAAATTGCTACACGGAGCAGCTGAACATACTGGAAGGGAGATGACCTCCTGGACAGTAGGTTATTGGTTTCCACTGAGCTCTGATGTGCTGACAGTCAAGTTGTGACCCGGGTTGTCACCGCAGCAGTGCCGAAAAGGCCCTTCTTCCTCCCCATATGCCCTCAGTCACAGCCCTTGGAGCTCACAGTGACTCTGACTCTCCTCTGCCCTTCGCTAGAAGAATACGTACCGTCCCTGCAGCTGATGTGCCCAGGTAAAGCCTTCTGCTTTACCTGCATGGATCCTTCCCTGTCTGTATCGAGTGAGGATCACCTCCTATGGCAAGTGAGCACATTGCACTTTTTGGAAAGGAAGCTACAGCTGGTTTATGGCATTTGGGGAAGGGGAGTCATCTTCTGCTCTTCAGACATAAGCCTGCAGTCAGCTTACTGCTACGAAAATCTGCCCTCCAACTTCCACAGCTTCTCGTACATGCTGGAGAACAAAACCTCAGCATTACCTTTACCTAACACTGCTCTGAAAACAAGTCTTGAGCGCCTTTGCTTATCAGCACAATATGAGTTTTCCGCTATTCAACATATTTAACAATCTTTTTTTTTTCTTTAAAATTCCAGAAAGATCTTGACTTCTCAAAACACTCATCTGTAAATAAAATCATAATCACTGGCTAGCGTGGCCACTTGGTGGTGCAATGAGATGTTGTCACCAAAGGCCCTTAACGGAGTTTGCAGTCTAAAACAGCAGCTGCCATGAGATGCAGCTCTCTGAGCTGGCAAATAAAGCTCTCTGGTGAAAACAACCCACTACATCCTCCCGTAAGACTACATTCATTCAAATCAGCCTTCCAGAGGGTCCCTGTAGCAATGCAGTGACCAAACACTGTCTCCACCTTTGCATGAAGAAGAGTTTTCATGTGCAGTTGCAGATTTTCTTTTTTCCTCTAAGAACACCCAAAACTCTCCCTGCAAACAGTATTTGCAGTATTCTTTTGTCCTTTAATCTGCCTTCTCTGCACTTTCAGTTAAGAAACAGCAGTGTTCAGTTTTCACAAAACATATCTATTTATTGACACAATTGATAAAAACGCTTAATGAATAAATGCATGTGTACAATAATATATTTTTTATATGCATGTGCTTATATGTATCCACCCACAGGTATTTCATACACCAACGTATGTGTAAGACTGAAAAGGAATCCCATACCTGCACATTGAGTCTCCTTCTAGGGCATTTCCTTTGTAGTGGGGCCCAAGCAGAGTGATTCATACTGGTTTACACTGGTTTAACTGTGTAATACTAGCAAAACCTGCAACCATTAGCTTTTGGGAGGAAGTGTGCAAAGGAAGCACAAAAAAGGGAACCGCTTTGAATGTTTTAAATGAATTGGGCACTGGGACCGCGTTCGGCATGGAGGTCTGCAACGCTCTTGGCAAGAGAAGGACAAAAAGGCCCCGTACCTTTCCACTCGCACAGCCAAAATGGAAGCAAGTGGCACAGGGGAAAAAGGGACTGGCCAAAATAAAACCTTCCGAAGGGAAGAATATGCAGGCTCAACTGGTATGTGGGAGCAGACTGTTCTCTCTGCCTCTCCTTCCAGGTCAAGCTTCCTCCGTAGCTCCCACACCTGCCGCGGTGCTTTGTGGACTGGTAAACCCTCCTTCATCAGTTCCACACGCTGACTACTCCTATTTTCCTTGGTAAATGAGGCACAAGTAATGCTGATGGAATGATCTACCTTTAATTATTTGTGCTGTGCCTGACGTTTTTGTGCCTATGCCTCTGCAAGGGGCACTACTGAGCAGTCCCACTTTCTACCCCTTAACATCTCTTCTGTAAAAGGAAAGGGGGAAGCTGTGCTTGCTCGCATTTAGAGCTCAGTGTCCGGGGGCACCAGGGAACAGACGGAGCAATATGCAGCTATGGAAGAAGTCATACGCTTTAGAGCACTAAGGCTGTTTAAATGAAGTTGTCCTTGTGGCACTGGCAGCTGTAAAGTCATTGTACTGCAACAGAGATGTCAACCCAGTTTAGCAGAACTGCCACAGTGAAATTACCCACTTAAAAGTAGCTGCCTCCGGGAGAGCTCTGGCACGTAGGAGAGTCCCGTTTCCCCCTCTGCTGCCCCCGTTTTGAGGGAGGACTGGCCATTTCCCTCTGATTCCCAATTTGCTGGCTCCTCCAGGGACTATCGGGCAGGCAGCTGCAGCCTGCCCAGAGCGCTCCAGGTGCCACTGCCACCTCTCGTGGACTGCACAGGCCAGGAGGGCAGGCTTGCATTCAAACAGCATCAATGCTACCCCCGGCTTTTCAACAGAGGAAGAAGAAGGGGTCCAATCCCACTCCCAGTGAAGCTGAGAGAAAAGCTTTCACCGAGATGAGATGATGCAGCATTGGGCCTCACGGTGCACACACAACACGGCGACAGATACAGGTTGGTAATTTAGGTAACTGAACAAACAAAAATTAGTTTACAGGACGTAACAATGAATGAAAACGACGTTACTTCATCCGCCATGAACCAAAGAAACGAGAGCACAGGAAAGTTAATGTTAAGTAACAGTACAGGGAAGGATGGAGGGCATGTGAGGAGAATTAAACAAAACATGCAAAAGAACTAGACTTACCACAGCCTTGAATAAGATCAAAAGGAGAAAAGAGCAAATTTCTGCATTAAAATCTAATTAGCAAACAGAATGACTCACATCAATCTGTTGTTTACACACCTTATTATTTCAGAGTAAAGGAAACTGTGTGGTTGCCAAAACCAGGTCTTAAAAGAACATGCTGGGTTGCTACACTGGTTTGTAGTGGAAGAAAGCACAAAATAACACTTTGAGGATGCTGAAGCACAGCAGAGGGAATAAAACTACTCTACAGTACATTGCACAGAATCAGAGGTGGCCTGAAAGCAGAAGTCAGAGTCAGCGAGAAACACAACAAAACATCTACCGCATCCTGCTCTGCTTTAAGCTCTATTTGAAGAGAGGGCCATATATCAAAGATGTCTTATCTGGTTCTATTTAAGTCTTACTCTGGAAAAAGCTGCCCTGCCTCAGTCTCTGTTCTGCTTGACAAAGTCAAGAACTAAAGCTGATGTACAGGTCTGTTCTGCATTACACCACTAAATCCATAGCAGCAGTTTACACAGATGCAACTGAGTGCGCTCTCTTCTGAGTAGAATCCTCTTTGGAATATGACCTACGAGGCACTTTCTACCCCGTGACTCACTGCCAAGTGCTTCCCTGTTTTAGCTTCCCTGAAATACATCAGGATTAGAAGAACGTGGCTGGAATCTGGGGAGACAAAAGAACATAAGTTGACTTACCTGCCCGTAAAATGCAACACGGTAATATCTCCCAAAGAGACGTTTCTCAGAGTTCACTACTTCTGCAACCTTCAGGTAGGAGCGGTGGATGTCGTAGTACAAATCAGACAGTCTCTACATTAAGAAACAAGGAGAGCAAGGAGGAGTGAGAGAGCACGAGTACTTTGGGAAATGACACTAAGGCTCTACGCAAGCACGGCTTGTCTTAACTGGATTACCAAATCTTTGCAAAGATAGCTGCACGTGCTCAGGTTTAACCTTGTCCGCAGTCATTAAAGATTTATTTCAAGGCTTCTGTCATCTTCTGAGCACGGTTTTGTGGCAGTGGGTGCCACAGTGGGTGCCTTTGCGCACAGGTGCACACAGAAAGGCAAGATCCCACCACTGGGCAGTGGTAGGGACCTACTAAGAGGTCCAAGAACCTAAGTCTCCTATGTACAGGCAAGGGTAGGGTGCCAATAACTCCAATCAGCTCCCAACTCCATGCAAAGATACACTTATCTACAATTACCATGAAAAAGCACTTTCTTGGGACAGTGAATCAAAATTTCAACCAAGTTTAAATCTAAGGACCTGCTCCTCAGCACACAGCTTATAGCTACGTACCTCTTTGCTTATTTTAAAATTTAAAACCAGAAAAATCAGTAAATGAGATTATCATCTGGTTATCCATTATGTACTGAAATTTCCAAGTAAATAAGAAATGAAGAAACCTTGGAATTGTGAAGAGATCACACAACTTATCAGCAGTTTCTAAACTGAAATACAATGCAAACGTGCTCTTGGTTTAAAAAACATGTAAAAACTCACATCCACTGGCTAACACAAAACACGTTTGTTTGAAAACGGCTTGTCCATTTACTGTTGTATTGATGTTGAAAACAGGAAGGTAAGGTACTAGAATTTTTCATTTACTCACAGCACAAAGAATTAAAAAGAGAAATTACAGACAGGAAGAAAAGAACATTCCTTTTAAAGAAAGCACTTCCCCCCTCCACCGCCAAATTTTGATCTTTACTGTTGTCTTAAGATAATTTAAAAAAAATAATTAAATAAACTGACTTACTTTAAAGTCCCTCTGCTTCTCAAAAACAGCAATGATAGGCTTGTTAACCTCAGCAATTAGCTCATATCTCTCAGATTTCCACAGGTACTCAACACACAACTCCAGCTGCTCCACAAGAACATTCTGCAATTCCACAAATACAAATAGTTAGTGACTTGCCAGCTGGTGGCATTTAATTAATAGCGATGCAGCAAAAGGACATACCCACTATTGAATTTTTGTTCTGCATCTTCCACACTAAGGTTTATTTCAATGACATAATTTTTAATCAGGTATTGGTATTATGTAAAAAAAATTAAATAACAGCAACATGAAAATACTTGAATATTTGACATAGAATCATAGAATGGTTTGGGTTGGAAGGGACCTTAAAGATCATGTAGTCACAACCCTCCTGCCATGGGCAGGGACACCTCTCACTAGACAAGGTTTGCTCAAAGCCCCATCCAGCCTGGCCTTGAACACTTCCAGGGATGGGGCATCTCATCCAGAAGGAGGAATTTGCTTCATGGGCTCCCTCCTGCCCTAACTTCCAGCTCTGGTAATTAATTCTCTGGTTAACTAAACACCTATCCCTGCTATTTAGTACAACAGCTATGACATTTCACTCAAAAGCTGTGCGCCTTTTAACAGCACGTGAAGTACATTTTAATTGGTTGTAACATGCAGAAGGCATCCATTAGAAATAACACTCTCTGTTAATAGAGACAAGTATATAAATGTTAATGCTGCTGACCTCATTATAGGGAGTATCTTGCATCCCAGAGTCTTCCTTCATGGCGCCTTCTTCTTTAATGTTGGGGGTAATGCTCAGAAAAGCAGGCCATCCCATGGAAAATAAGCCTTGAAGTGCAAGTCATAACAATGTCAATTAATGACTGAATAACCAGATAATTCAAAAAGTTACTGGATGCCTTTAAAACAGAGAGATTTTATTTGACTGTATTAATTACTTTTTTTCACAGCCCAAGTGATGAGGAGCACAAATGCAACTGACTGAATTTGTGAGACTATTAACACATTTTCTCTGATATAAATCCACTTGTCCAGGCAAAGGGCAACTATAACATTGTCCTGATGCAATCTTATTCCTCTCTTTGGCATTTTGGTTCCTTAGCTGTACAGTGCCAGCAGTCCTTGTAAAACTACACGTGCAACACTCATCCACCCGGGAATTACCGTCGCAGGCTGAAGCGACACAACTGGTACTCGTGAAACCAGCGCTGTGACTTACAGCCTGACCTACGGACACTTGCTGGGACCTGCACTTGTCCCACCCATCAGGTTTCCGAAGCGAGAGGGGCTGAGTCACCCCAAGCTCACGGCAGCCCACGGGGAGACGGCGGCTCTGGAGCAGGACGCGCTTTTGCCGGGCCCAAGGACATCCTGGCAGTGGCTCTCCTTACCCTGCCCAGGGTCTGCAGGGCAGCTCCAGCCCTAACTGAGGAACCCTCCCGTAGAAAGCTGGGGCCGGTGGCAGAAGCTGCTGATGGGAAGGTTCACAAGGATTAAAGCCAAGCTTACATTTAATATTTGCTGATCTGAGGCCTTAGTGCAACGGCTGCAGAAAGAACAACTTACACAGGCATTGCACATCACAGACCAGGCGGAGTGCGACCTGCAAAGACTTTATTACCACTCTCAAACAGTAAAGGTAAACCTGCCAGTGGAGGCAACGGACTCCTGACTTGGTTTGTGTTCAGTTTAAAAGCAGGAAAATGCTAGTAAGGCCCAATTAAAAAGCTAACCTTTACATGTTGAGACAGAGGGGCTCCTTCCCCTCAGTCAAGTTTCAAAAAATCATTTAAACGCAGGTTTAAAACGACCCACAAGTTCTTCACTCCACATACTGTGATCTGCTGTTCTTGCAAAATACTTTATCACTAGTGAACCACCTCCATAATATTGCTCTTCACAGTAAGCTTCCTTCTAAAAGGATGCATTTTTTTCATCTCATCCACAGACACTTCCAAGTGTATTGGAGAACCACAGTTATTCCAAACCTAGGTTTTCTCTTCCCCAGATATTTGTCCTTGCCCCCAGAAATTTCTCTTTTTTGAAAATTGCTAAAATATCTCATGCTGAGAATTACTTTGAAATACACATTTCATAAACTAAATAACCACTGGCATAGAAGCATTTAATAATATAAGCCTGCACTTTGTTTCTCTAATAAACATCACAGATTAAAAAAAATAATCTTTATCTATACTAAGTTACATATGGACAACCAGATACTAATTCCGCCCCTGTGCCCTCCCAGCTTTGGCCAGTCAAGGAATTGGACATGGATTTGCATGCTAAACACCAATTGACCTGAGAGGGATTTCTGTTTCAGACTGCTCTCTTGCTGAAAAAGCCTTTAACCAGAGATTCTGAGCAATTCATCAAACCAGTCCAAGAGCATCAGGAAAGTAACATACCATGTTTCCAACATGACTTGCTTGCTATTACAGCCATCAACATGCACTATAAATATTTTTGCTTTGGCAGATATTTTTCCAGATCAACTGGAGAACAGCAATTTGATTCCCTAATTATGTTATTTGACCCATAAACAGGCACGGTTAGAGCACTCACTTCCTCCATTGTGAGTTGTTAGTAACACATTACTATCAGAGACTTGACCATCTTCCAGGAGCATACGTGAGGTACAAATCTTTTCCATTTTCCAGTAACCTATGATAGTGTAAGATGGTATTAGTACACTGCTACTGGTACGTGTTAATACATGCATATTTAATAACAACAGACTAACAAGTGAAGCATTCTCTTTTAGCACTAGCTTACTAAACATTTAATTAACCCTCTTTACACAAAACGCACACTTTCACTGTTCCAGTGCTAAGACTAGCGTTTACAATACATTTAAAAAATAAAGTACTTGTGAAGAATTCAAACAGATTTAAGAATACTTTATAAATAAGGCAGGAAAGCAGGACAGCCAAAAATTATTTTCAACAATAATGTTTATAGATACCTAGTTGGTGTAGAATATGTTGATCTTACCCTTTCTTTTCAGGTACTCCGCAATGAGAGCAGCGATATGAATATAGCACATAGCAGCCTGTAATGAGAGACCAAGACACACATCTGTGTTAAAGTACACACAGCATACACGTAATAAGGAGCACATACTTTCATCACTGTCAAGTCATGCTGCAGAAAAGAGAAGACAGAATTAATGTAACCATGTAAGAAAATAAAGGATTAAATGGTAAACTCCTTCTTAAGTGTTAATTTCACTAGGTGTCTTAGGTAAAATCATAGATTTGCTCAAGAAAACCATTAAGCTTACTTAGTAAATAAGATATTCCTGGGTTATGCACTGGAGTTTTGCATGCCCATTTAGTTTTTGATGAGGACAACGTGATATAAACAAAGCTCCTCTTCTATGCTGTAGCAGGGGAGACCAAAGTTAAGTAGGTTATGCCCTGCTCATAACCTCATCTCCACTACACCTGCTGCGCCTGTTAGGGTTAAGCAGCAGAGATGCTAACGCGATATTGACAACGGCTTCCCCATCAGACATTTTCAAGTCTTCCTCAAGCACATATCAAGTAATGACAATTAGTCAAATTGGGATAATGAACACATTGCCTCTCTAGGTGTTACCCCAACCTGTCTCCCTCTAATTTCAAGTACATGGGAGACACTGTGTGAGTCCCTGAAATCACTACTGTTGCTTGTCTTTCAGAGCCCTTTTCATCAGAACATCGCAGCCTACAGACAAACGGATTTCCTATTCATTTATTTACATTACCTCTGATAAATCTCCATTTCTTGCGTGAATCTTGGCCATGCTTTCAAGCCATGTCCTACGTAATTCAGGTGTGCTGGCATACGAATTTGCTAGGCTGTACTGCAGATCCACAAGCATCTCAGGGTCTTTCTCATGCTCCTTCATCTGGGCTGTGGCCATTAGAACTGTTCTGATGCGTTTGGTCAGATCCTTCACCTCTGCTGGGAAATTCACGTTCTTTGGGAAAGATAAGCAACACATTACTAAAACCATCCCAAGAGCCACATGCAGCACCCCTGAACGAGCTGCTTATGGAAGACCACCTTCTGCTTCCCTAATTCAACAGGCTTCGAAGCAGAGTCACAGTTCCACAGCACGTACACATTGTACACAAATCCTTGACATTTTTTTACCGCTGTGTCACAGCACCTACTAGAGCACCCCAGTCAGGCAGCTGCACAACTGCCTCTATGCAGCAACTCCGCTGACACCAGCAAACGGAAACATTTGTTCCTCGGTTGCTTACTGGATCCAGAACTGGATTCTCCTAGGCTTTCAGCTGACAAACAGCACCGCGCACTATAGCTACCCTGCTTAACAACACTCACAGCGTGTTTCACCACAGTGCACAAAGCATGACAGTCTGGCTCCCAGCCTTCTCACGCTGTGCAAGATTCAGAGTCCTTGGATTACTCCTATCAGCTGCTCTCAACATATTTAACTCAGCTCTGCAGTTTCTCTTCTTCAGATGAACAACGAAATACATTTCTGTTTTCAGACTTTTTTCACCTCATTCCCTTTGTTCAGAAGTAAAAAAATCCAGAAAAATTAAATGAAACTAAATCGTCCCTCTACATCACGCAGAGATGAGTGTGTTACAGAGCAGTGACTGGCTGGGAAATCAAAGCTGGACTTTGCAAACAAATACAATTATAACTGCACCTTATTAAATAAGACATCAGATTACTTAAGGTTATTATCTACCAATTTGCTTGCACTCATTTTATTATTAACCTCAGTGGACAGACCCTAAAGTCACCTTCAGAGAAGGAAAAACACCACTAAGTATAAAATTCAAAATGCATGTTGTCAAATGCTTGGACAGGGATTGTAAAAATTTAAAATCGGAATCCTGTTGCAATACCTTCAGCACAGCCAATGAATATAACTGCAATGGTAACCAGTCTAAGAGCTAAGTGCCTTTTTCAGGGGTTTAGCAAGCTGTTACAAAATGCAACTGTTGTGCATGTGTTTGCTACGCATTTACCGAACAGACCAAAGGGACTCTTTGTAGACCAAAAATTGTCAACTGCAACTGTGTTTCATTAGTCACAACGCACGATACCTTCTCTGATGTCAGGCAAATGAACAAAATAAGCAGTGAATAACAAATAACACAATTTTCAAATAAAAATTGCTTTTTTTGTTGTTTTAAAAATTATTTTCAATTATTACGCTTCTGAATCACAAACATTTTAATGAATTTCAGGCTGCCTGAAAAAGGCACACTATGAATGCATAAATCACCGGCCAGCAGTGATTTATGATTAAGTGCCAGCAATTTTATTCACTGAAACACTTGCTTCCCTGAAACTGTCGACCTTTTGCAAGAGGTAGTGATTGACAAAAAATGTTTCTTACTTTCATCTGCTTGTCTCCATTAGCAAAATTATTTATAATTGCAAGTGAATGTTGAAAACGAGATCCGCCAATCCCCGCATCCGCTATCAGCTGGCTCACTGCTTTGATGAGCTGCACAGGGGGGAGCAAACACAGGGTGCAATTAGCAAAGAAAATAAAAGTTTCTGAATAGTTTTTAATACCTCTTTTAATACAACCTGATGTATCAGGTTAGCAGAGATGCGCTTTTATAGCTGTCTTAAGAAGATAACATACAAACGCAAGGACTGCGAGCAATCTTTCCAATCTTTGCAATTACTCATATTTTGCAGTGTGAGCACATTGTTACCAGACTTTACATTTCTGCCACTATACTATCTGATTCTCTTTAGTTCCTTCATCAGCTATGTTCTCTCTACCACTGGAAGTAGTGCATGTGAATGAAGAATAGCCATTTATCTGGCTATTTACTGGCTGTGTGGCTACATTCACAGCTGTTGTCTCTCCCTGGAACACAGCCGAGCAGCCCAGGAACAGCAGAGAATCCAGCCCACTGGCTTCAGAGTTGGCAGGAAAATCAAGCTGCCACAGAGACACGCCTGTCTGAGGACTCCAAAGGAATTACTTTGCTACAATGCACTAAAACAATGATAAAAACCAATGCACGTCTGCCAAATACTGATGATCTCACACTCTACTCACCTGTAGATGGGATCTGACTATGGATTTCTGCTTGTTAAATTCAAAGTTCTTTCTCATGAAAAAATAAAGAAGAGCAGATGCCTCTGTCTGAGTTGAGCGTGACCTATGGTTACAACACTTCAGGATTTCATAGCAGAGTGAACCGCAGAGATCTGCTTGTCCTTGGAAGAACGCTGATGGGAACTATTGAAAACAACAGGTGAATATGCTGAGCATTACTCTCAGGCCTTGGTACAGTTATTCTGAGTCCGTATTTTTTCTGTTAAGCTTTCAGTAAAAACAGGTCTCTTCCCCCGTATTCACTCACACCAGGTTTTAGTGAACAAATTAGCCACCAGCTAAACATAACCCCATGGGCAAGTTAAAATGGAGTAAAAACCGCCCACAGGTTTTCATACAAACCCTGCATGCAACGCAACAGCCAAAGTGGCCTCCAAGGCAGCCCAGCCAGCAGCTGGCACACGGCAGGCACAGAAGCAGAGCAGCCTGTCTGCAAGGAAGGCAGAACAGCGAACCAGGCAAAGCGCGCCTGCGGTTCTGCACTACCATAAAAGCTGCTCAGGAGAAAGAAGATACTTCGAATAGCAAAGTCAGTGACCTTCCAGTGGTCAAGAGTCTGAACGGCAGGAGACAACAGAGTGAAGGGTGGCTCTCCAAACCATACCTACTCTTTACCAGCAGGGTGAATATAACAGAAGACAGACTGGGGAGATGTGGAAGACCTACATATTGGCTACAAACCTCGAGTACCGCCCAAGAGGTTCTGCTGCAGGAACCACAGCTGATCCCTGTTCCCACAGAACTATTAAGACAGAATTCAATCCCCAAGAGCTACAGGATGAATGAAGAGGGCAATCCTGGATATTTATTCGTCCTCCCCATCGCACAGATTTCTTCCATTCCTGACTGTCTGGTATGTAATTTAAAGCTGTCTATGGACAGTGTAGTTTATAATTCCCCCATGTCCTCAAGCTTCATTACTGGGAGAAGCATGACTTCCTCCTCCTTTCCCCTGAGATAACAACCAGGAGGAGGACACATGTTTAAACTCATCTACAGTTGTGTTTCATAGAAACAGCTGGGAGATCAACCAGCCTTGCTTACTCTCACTTCCCCATAGCAATTGTTATCTGTGTGCTACATTCTGGTTAGTTTTAAGAGGATCTCATCTAAGTCTATGGCTCGGAAACTGTGCAGCCTTTGCAGCTGGCACAAAGTGCCACGTGATCATTTATAGATGTGCAGTGAAGCAAATAAACAGCTTGACACAGAAGCATGTTTTTTCCAAAAACCTCTTCTCTGTTGAAAACAAGGTATTTGTAAAACTGTATTAGTTTGGATGAATTTTTGGTGAAAGGTATGGAATACTTTCCTGCTTGCTCTTCCAGGATAGCTGTAAGCTTTCACTGCTGGATTCTGCGACTCGGGTATCTGCCATGAAGACCATGGACCTCTAGGTTTTCAAGCTTTCTTCCACGGGTGGCAAAAGCATGAAAGCCAGTGACACACAGATACCACAAACCTGGACATATCTATTTACTTTACAAGTTTCACTTTCTTAGTAAATTTTTCATTTTCCAAAACAGAACAGATTTTTCAGATGTTGTGAACTTCTCTCTTTTAATTGGCAATAAATCAGATCATCTTTGTCAGGAATGAGCATTAACAGAGTGAAGCTCAGAACTCTTTCAAAGTACCCAACCATCCTCAAGCTGCACTCGCTGTAACATATTAATAGGTCAGACTAACTGAATAAAACCGTCGTTACCTTGCCTACAAACAGCCGTAGGGCAGCAAAGACATGCTTGAGAGCTGCTGCTGACTGGTTGATTTGCAAAAAGAGCATGTGTGTGTCAAAGACTTTCTTCATCAATGCGTTCTGGCAATCAGATTGCTGGAGCTGCCTCTGAAAAATTCACAGACAAGACAGGACATTCTGGTTATTAAAGTGATTACACAGAAGAAGGATCTGCTGGACTTTACATCAGAGTGTTCCCAGGGAGATGCTTTCTTCAATGTAACTTCTCTACGGATGAGGCATTTCCAGCTTGCTGCAGACTCTTTTTACCTGGCAGTTTTTAAAGGACAGCACGTTCCTAAGCTCAAACTCCTACTTGTGGATGTCATACACTAGATTTAAGGGCTAGGGTGGCGGAAAGGAGACGCTAAATCTAAAAGGAGCTGCCTGCTGTATTGTAGCTGTGAGACCCTCAGCAAGTTATCTGTCAATATTCATAGAGCAATTTTTAATGAGGCAGAGGATCCACCTGCAGACTTGAAGATATAGAGATGATAGGCAGTTCTGAAATATTTTGTCTAAAATCTCTGAAATCTAGTGGGATAAGCATGATTCAGATAAGGTGACGTATTAGTAACTACATCACACTTTCACGCAGAGCAGAGCTGTATGTAGCCCTGGATCTGTAGGATGCTCTTCTTCCACATCCTTCTATTCAGTTGGGGTGTTATGAGTCAGTTCCTTCCTAAAATACCTTCGCTGAGGACTGGCACATCTTATTTCCCTATCCTGTTGTCTCAGGCATTTCAAGTTTTCTGTGTGGCTGCTCCACCAGGCCTTCCTTCCACTACATTTCCCACATGGCACCAGTTCAAGCAGAAAATGAAACAGCAAAGTGTACCTGGTGATTCAGAGTGTAAAGACACAACAGGTCCAAGATTGTGAGGGAAACTTCCGTAGCAATGTTTGCCTCCGTGTCTACGTACTGCACAATGTCCGTTTCATTGGAGCTGCCTGCAACACGTAAAAAGCAAAATGACAGACAATATTCTGAGAGTGCAGCTAAAGGTGATGCAATCTGCAATTTGGTCATTAAGTCTCAGCACAGAGGAAGGGTCAGGGAATCTGAGTCAGCTTCTAGCAGCTGCACAGGAGAGGTAAGTATATTCTTTCATTGTTTCTGTTTGTCCTCAAAGGAGGAGAGAAACCTAATTGGGAAGTGGGATAGATGACTTCAATCTCCTAATTTAAAGAACCTTCTGTCATGTAAAGGTCACTTTTATCACTAGATCTAATAAATGTAGTATTTCAGCAAGTGTACATCTGCTTGTACAACAAGGTACATAAGCATAGATGCAAGAGGTGCTGGGAAGGGGGGAATAACTTGTCATTAAGGCTATTTAAATGTAGCAGGTCATTGTAATTAATTTTGTTTCCAAATGAACTTTGACCAAATTTGAGCTCACATTTCTTAGTCTCCTGAAAAAAGGCACAGTCAGCAACTCTATTCATGTTTAGGCTCTTCTCTTCAGGTTGTCTTTCGCTGGCACTCATGAAAAGAGATTTAATTGTATACAGCCTGATCCAAACCCCATAGAATTCCAGAGGGAAGTGAATGATTTTTTTGCACTTACTTGCAGCACTGCTGTCTATCATCTGCAAGAGTTTGGGGTTAGAAAGTGCATTTTTGCCACGGATTATTGGTAATGTTTGAGATCTGTGATGCTTGTGGCCATCGTGACTAGAAGTAGAATGCATCCTGAAATTGAAAGGTACCATTAAAAATAGAAACAAAGAACAAACTATCATGCTTATACAGAATTTTTCCATGTCAGTTAGAACTTTCTGCAGTACTTCTCAAAGGCTAAGTTAAACAAACTAATGGAAAATTTTTCAGAGAAACAAAGACTAAGAAGAAAGTCAGCGAGGTGGACAAAACAAACAGATGTGCTGTGATTCCTTGAGATCACAGGAGACAAAACACTCACTGAGCACTGAAAAAAAGCATCAGCTTAAATAGCTGGCTGATGTTTAGAGAACTGCCTTTGGGTAAAGAGAAACTGAGATGAGTTCTGTTAACTCAGAATACAAGAAAAATGTCTCCTGCTCATGAAAGAACTAATACAGCTTCCATGAGGGGGAGAAAAGATTACGACAAACTGACAGTGACAGTAAAAATACGTGCGTGTATATAAGTATTCTTTTAACCCATGTGTATATGTGTGTTCTTTTAACCCTCTTTTAACCCTTTTAACCCTTGATGCTGACAAACACATCATTAATTTATAATGAGAAGCTTAGAGCTAAAATACCAATGCTTATCATAATTTTTGAAACAATTTTGAATTTGTAACCACTACAGAATTCAGCAAGATCTAACATCTCTCAAAAATCAGGTCACTTATTAACATTCACTTTCATTTAATTCCTTTAAAAAACACAGCTTCCTAAATTTGCATAATTTAAAAATACTCTAGGACAGAATTACTTCCCGCACCTAGCTAAATCCTCTTTTATATTGGTTATTTTTGCAAAAATTAGCATTTCAGCTTTAAAAAAACAAAAAGTTCCCAACACAGGTATGGAATTGATGGCCACATTTTTGCCAATCAATGTGATAGTCTTCCATTAATGGTCACAGTGGAAGGATCTGGGTGGACATCCTGGCAAACTAATGGATTTAGAACATGTGGAAATTTGATCTCAAAGTGGTTTTTTTGGGGGGTGGGAGGTGGAATGTCTGATTTTATATGAACATTTCAGCAAACTGAAATATGTAAATGTAGACGAAGGGTAGAGCTGATAACCAGCAATACTTCAGCTCTCAGCTCATCATCAAAAAATGCTCTGCATAACAACAGGCCAAACAAATAGCCATTTGGACAACAAATGCTGATCCGTGAGGGGGCAAAGTGTGAAGGTCTTGGAGGCAGCAGAAACGTGACTTTATTTTCTGGATTGCCACCATGTTGCTCCATCAGCAAACATGCAACAAAACAACAGTCTCCTAAAGGCTGCTTGTCTATTCCAGCTGGGGTAATGAAATCAGTGCTGCTTCTTGAAAACAGCACAGTGGAGGAATAAAGAAAGAAATATGGCTGAAAAAGTATCTTTTTTCCCCCCTTTGTTCCATTCCAACATGGACAGTTATAATGGTGGGCATATTGTAGCTATCTATAAATGAGAAGAGTCAATGATCCAAGCTCATGAGGAAGGGGGACTTTGTCACCATGCTTTTAGATACAACCACAAGCTGCACAGAGTCAAAAGTTTCCTTTTCTCGAGAGTTTTATGTTATTAATATGAAAAGGATCCCAATTTGCCCTAAAAGGATTAAAAAGATTATTAAAGATGTGCTGCACCTGAAGCTTACTACCATGCAGTCCACGAAACTGATTAAATCTCGCAATATTTAGACTAGGAAGATGAAGGAAAAAAAGACTAGGAAAGAAAGATTCTCTAACTAGAAACATGGACATAACGGCACTACACTTAGCAGAGTGGAATTAAAAATATGGGTTTTTTTAATTCCCCATAATTAAATTAGTGCCCCCAGGTTATTGGGGAGAAACGAGTCTCCCAATGCTGTAAGTACATCCATAGATAATTACCCCTAAAGCAGAAGGATTCCATGAAACCATAAGGTTGCAGACCTATGAATTCCTTCAGGCTTGGGAAAACTGTGGATTATCTTTCAGATACGGATCGGAGCTGAAACAGCAGCTACTGTTTCTGCAATACTTAACAATATTGACAGTAACTAAGGATTCTTCCGAACATGACATTTTAAACAACAGCTTGTAAGTCATGTTGAAGTTAAAGGGACTCAGTTCTTGTGCGGTTTACAGCTTTGGGGACTCCAAAATGTGTCACATGTTGTGTCAACCTCTTTTCAGTCAACACTGTGACAGTGTACAAGGGCTGGGTTTTTTTCAGTGTACAAGATTGTGGTTTTAGAGGAGTTAATAATACAACATGTCATTACCATTGTGAGAGCAGACCCGATGTCTGGCCAGAGGAGTTTGAACCTTTAAGGGTTCCATTATTCTGGGTGGCCTGAACAAACTTAAAAGCAGCAGCAATTTTCCTGTTAAGAGAAAATAACTGTTAATCTGTTACGGAACGTGACATTGATTTTGCCATGCCTCTGAAGAATAAATACAGGCCTGACAAAACCTGCCACAGAGCATGAACTGGTTCATCTGATGACCTTTTGTTTTTCCAGCGAATGACACAGACAAGCTCACAGTGGTAACATTAAATTAAAAATGAAACATCAACTGAGACAAAGCGTGCATTTCACATTTCACAGCTGGAACACAATCTCTTGTTTTTTCAGAGAATGGGTAGAGACAGAAGTGTTTTTTTGTTTTTTGGGGGTTTTTTTGTTTTGGTTTTTTGGTTTTTTTTGGTTTTTTTATTGCTGTGGAACATTTATCTGTGCTCACTAAAACTATTTTTTCCACTATATGGATGGAAAATACAGTGTTCAAATTCCTTTGTTTGGCACAAGCACAGAAATATGGCTGAGAATGGCACCGTATTTTGGGTTATAAACGCAATGGTGGTTTTCATATCATCATGCAGTTCATCTTTTATACCATGTATGTACTCAGATGTCCAGAACATCATGATAACATTGCATAACAGAAAAAATGAAGCATCCATTGGCTTCAGTATATCAGACTGATGCTTTCAGGAGAAAACCGATAGATACGCTGTTAGCCTCATTTAAGCCTAATGCAATGCGGTAATATTTAAATACTGTGACATA
Source organism: Chionis minor (assembly GCA_013398295.1). Lineage (NCBI taxonomy): Eukaryota > Metazoa > Chordata > Aves > Charadriiformes > Chionidae > Chionis > Chionis minor. The sequence continues at coordinate 166,720 of VZSF01010384.1, read as the reverse complement.
CAGTCTATATACCAGAGAATTACCTTACAATATTGCGTTTTCCTAGATATCTGAAATTTTGCAGACAAACCCTGAAAGATAAAACAACACATTTTATGTCTATTAATGGCTTCCTAATTATGAAAAAATGCTGAATCTTAGTGCCTCGGAGAGACCTGTGGCATATGCACCTCCTAGTAAGCAAACAGAATAGAACGCAGCAGCTCCCAGATTAGGGATGGCACAAGATGTGGTACTACTTTGCACATCCTTGTTCCCATTTTCCATGGTTGAAGATTCCTGGTTGGTGACGAGGCAAAGTCAAAGGAAAAGACTTGGCTGCAAAAGCGTTGCATCTTCACCAGATTAAGTTAAATAACTCCCATTTCACTTACGAGACGGTGAGGAAATCCATACCACCTGCATAGATTCTGCAGACATGCATAGATTGGATTGAGCAAACCACCCTGGAGATGTGAAAAGCAGGTAATCCTACACTGCACAGCTTTTCTTATGGTTTGGAAGTTCTGGGGAGCTAAATACTTTTCTCAAGGAAACAGCAGAATCTCAGTCTCAAATGGGGAAAATACTATGAAAATCTCTTTTAGGAGAAATGCCCAAAGCATCATGCCCCCTGTTCATGAAAATGACCCACATACTGGAGGATATGGATTTTATTACTAATGTCTCATTACGTCTTCGGAAGATTATGGCAAAAAAACCCCTAAGATACAAGAGTTATCTCAGCCTATTTCACTAGGTGGACAAACCCAAGAGAAATTATTTGCATCAGTCACTTTAGAACATCATAATTTAACATAAAATCAACCAACCACAAAATGAACTTACTCTAAAATGCTGAAAAAGTCTGTTATTTCTGAGAATGGTGCTCGCAACCAGTAGGAAATCAGTGCGTCTAAAGGGAGATATTAAAATATATTATGTATCTGTTACAGGGAATTAAACTCGACCCAAAGCCTGTAAAATACACTGATAATTATTCTAATTTAATGTTTGTTTAGATTCAGCACTCACAATATTTTACAACAATGTAAATTAGGTAGCGAGTTCACATTTTCTTACCTTCTGAAATCGTCTTCATAATGTGAAGGAAACACATAAGAAGACTTCTAGTTTCAGCTTGATCCAACTTGTCAAAACGAAGAGTTGATCCAATCAAAGACAAAGGTCTCATGATCTGTTGAATTGACAAAGGGCAAAAGCAAAGGGCCTTGTTAAGTACAGCGATAGCTTTCCCCCTCTAGTAACCGTTTCCAACATTTGTGCATGTACCTTTTCACACGTGTCAGTTCTCTCACTGTTTTTTTCATTGGTACTTGGGTTAGATTCAAGACTTGCTAAGGAAGCTCTGGAGTCAGCATGGTTTGCTGCAGAGATAGCTATTGATGAAAACGCTGTAAATGAAAGTCATAGCAAACATGCTAAACTAAAACATTTATGGATACAAAAAACTAACAGGAAAAATGGCAAACTTAAAATGTGTCACATGCTGGACTAACACCAGTGCTTTGAACTTCCAATAGCAAAGCTATTGATGGGTATGTTTAGTACTGAAAACATGCAACAAGTTGAAGTAAAATGATTCAGTTTGCCGTTATTCATGGCGTTAAAATGGCCTGCTGAATTCTGTAAGGCCCAACCTAAAGCCACAAAAATCAGTGGAAAGATGCCCATGCACTTCCCTGAATTCTGAAATGGGGTTTGGAGGAAGTGAACAAAGTTGTGTTTCCACCCTTCCATTAAGCCTGCAAAAACTAAGAATACTTGCCTCTGAGAGACTTCAGGAGTTTTCAGGAGAAACCTTGGAACTATTCTTAAGTCAGGCAGAGACTACAAGAATGAACTCAGGCACAGGGATTTGAGAGAACCTGAATACTGGCATCGTTCCAAAGCAGGAGAGTTAAGTGAAGCAGTGGAAGAAGGGTGGCTTCACAAGAGAAATAAAAATCAATCCATAAACATCCAGAGGGAAGAGAAACATTGCATACCATGTTTCCCTGAACATTATATAAAATGGGTTAATGATATCCTCCATGAATACTAAGCAGAAAGCATGACGGATTGAGATACACAGAAATCTACCTGGATGCATGTTCAGTCTGTCATTTATACCTGCTATAGAGTTCAGAACATCTTTGGAAAAGGACGTGTCCACAGAGTTTGCATGTTTCATTGCGGTCTGGCTCTGAAATCCTCCGGCTGTGCTCAAGTCATCCCTAGATCCCTGTATTTTGAAAGAAACAGAACAAACTCCAGTAAATGATATTGCTCATACCTTTCATAATGGCAGCACACCCGAGAGGTTTTTCTTAGACACTGAGCTTGAAAACCTACTTTCAGTTGTTTAGACATAACAGCCTTAAAAGATCAAAGCTCGCCAGAATACGCTGAATAGTTACCTGCAACATGAACCCCTCTCATAATTGAAGTTGTAAAAGACATATCAAGCGTAACTCTGTTTGCTCCTTAAACACTACCACAGCACTGGGAAAGGAGCCTTAACTGCTATTAGCAACAGTAAGATAAAAAGGCTCATTTGCTGGGAGGACTGAAAGTCAAAACACGCCTGCAGAAATCTCTTTCTAGTTTTTAAAGCAGGGCTACAATTATAACACATCTAATCTTTTAAGAAATAAGCAAACACGCTCCTCCACATGCGCAGTTTCTACAGACATTTTGTGTGGTGCTAAAGCTGTTTTAGGATGTTTCTGTACCCTTCCCTCCTTCAGCTACGTGCATGCATCCCCTCTGCCTCCTGGTACAGTCCATGGTCCCTCCGTTGTACTAGTGAAACCGCCTGTGGGTTCATGACATAACCCTGCAAAGAACCTGTGGGCGATGGGAGATTTTCCTGACAACAACATCTCCCAAACACCTGCCAAGGGACCTGCCCGAGGACAGGGTCCTCAGCCCCCAGCCTGCGGCACCGGGACAGATGTACTGGACGGACTGGCTGGGGCTGCAAACCTCTAACTTTGGAGTTTCCAGCCCCGGGACAGGCAGTATCCTGGGTCTGGAACAGACCAACAGTCTGTACCCTGCCAGTACAGACTCCCAGGGTCCTGGCAAGCACTCTGCAAATTGAGACCTTCCAAATTAAACATTGCGCGTGCAAACAAATCAGCATTTTCAGAACTGCATTTCATTAGCTAATTTGTGACCTGCATAAACTTGGACCTCTTCCCACCGGACTGACTGGGTCAGACCTCAGTTTGATCACTTCAGTGTTCTGAAAAATCACATGAATTACCTGATTGGAAGTATTGATATTGAAAAGGAACATATCTTTCATGTAAATCCTTGGCATATTGTCCAAAAGCATTCCATACAGTGGCATGTACAAGTTTGCTATTTGTGCCTGTTTTGCCTAAAAAAGATAAAAAGATACAACATAATCCCAAAGAAGCTAACTAACGTGTACTAGTGGCTAAGGAAGTTTCATCTATGTTTAGCTACCGTATGAACAAGCAAATGAAAAAGAATAAACAAACAGTTTCTTTACCGGCTCTGCGTATCGATCATCAAATGAATGCTTTGCCATTAAGTTTTTAAGCACAGCCAAAGCTAAGTGCCTAATATCCTGGTCTTCTTGCAAGGCAAAGCCAACCTCCCGCAGCAGGACTCCAATTAGAAAATGTTTACGACAAAATTCATTGGTCAGTGTGTACTCTGGAATATCTTGGAACAGAATGGACAAGAATGCTTAAATTAGTATATAGGTTACCTAACACCACCTCCTCAGTTTGCCAAATTTTCAATAACTTTTATTGATTTAATCCACTGTCAAACCTCAATTTCCTCATCTGACTGCCCCATTCTCCTCTCTCACCTGCTAGAATGAATTAATCTAATAATGTTATGTCTTGAAATCATGCAGCTTTTACAATAATACAAGACAATTTATACACATATTCCCATATAAGAATCTCAAATGTTTTGCACATAGTAAGACTAATTCATTTCTTTGAGGCAGAGTCCAAATTGTTCTTCCCATATAGTCACTAGAAGAGTTCCAAAACAGAGATCTAGACTAATTCCACTTTTGAAAATGGTAAATAACTTTTTCCTAAATTTGCCACAGTTCAGTGGCAGCAGTCAAAGTAAATCTTAAAGCTCTTGATGCACAATTCTGCTGACTTCTTATGCAGTCATTTTGTACATACCTGATGTTCGATATTCCTGTGTTGATTCTGAAGGCGTCACAGAGTCTTCATTTTTCATAAATACAGAACAAAAATAAGATCTTTTTTTAATTATTAAGTGTAAAAAATATATTTGCTTTGTATCTTTTCTTTAATTTGACTCAAATTTGAATGAAACAGCTTCTATTGTTAAAGCAGGTTATAAGTGTCAGAACGGAACTCATTTTTTGGTGCTGAAAACTGAGGGGAAAAGGAAACAAGTGCCCATAGTTTGAGACAAGCTACAGAGAGAGATGATTCTGCCTGTCACTGGAAGATGCCTTTCACTCTCAGCAACTTAAAAGTACCACATCCCAAATGAACTCCTCAGAGCCCATGGAAAACTGTCAGAACTAGGAATTGTGCCCAGAGAGCTGAAATCCCAGTGCCTTTGAAACCAAGAGGAAAAGCACCCAGCACTGGGCATTGGCCACAAAGTTAGGTAGGAAATAACAGATTTCAAGGCCCTAGATGGAATATGCACGGTGGCTGCCGGCTTGGGGGCATGGGCAGGGTGGATTCACTCCTGTGGCAAAGCACAGGCAAAACCTGTTCATGCTTCCCTGCAAAACACGGGCTACGCACAGTATCCCCTGCCCTGAGAGGCAGCCCAGGAAGTATTACTGACAGATGCTGAAATGGGTCTCTCCTCACTGCTCCAGGTAAAACACAGGTGACCACGTAAAATTCAGGCTGGCCAGAGCCCAAGAAAGTAAATGCCCTTGGGAGAAAAGGGCTATTACATGCACAGGAGCTGCCTGCCAGTCCAAGAGATGCTCTGGAGGCAAAAGTACCAACGGCCCAGTGGCTGAGAGATGGAAGTTTCCAAACTTCTGCTGCACGTCCAGTTCAGATGTTCCCCACAGAGGAGGGGCTGTCACACGGACATGTTGTACTCCCAACAGCAGCAGGAAAGCCCCTTTCCAAACAGGAGAGTTTCACAACACCCTTATCGCTGCCTCAGCTTCTTCCCCTTCCTGCTGTACCTGTTCAACCCCTTCCCTAGCTTGCCACCTCCCAAGGCTACTGCAGCTCTAGTAACCAGTCCTCACAAATAGTCCATTCACCTCAAAACTTCCAGCTAGAGAGTCACCTCCCACTGCCTAACTGGGCTGTCAGGGGTTGCATTTATCCACAGGCATCCCAAAATGATGTTATTTTTATTACACTGCTTAAGTACCACACCTGAAAAGCCAGTCAGGACCTCTGTGCCTGATGTGCAGATGTGGTACTTCAGAGAGCTAATTGTTACCTGCTCTTTGAAGCTCTTGACAACTTGCCGTTGTACAGAAACGCTTTCGGGGTGGCGCCTTACCAGGAATGTTTGAAGACCGTATGGGCAGGCACAGAGGGATAAAGTGCTCATGGTGACAGACTTCTTGAAGAAAGTCAAATTTGAACTGATGTAACGTCTGAAAACCAGAACAGGCAAGGGCTCAGTTCACATCAAAACAGAGAAAATGGTAAGACAGAGCTCCACTGCTATTTATCTCTACCTCAAAATTTATACCCACACCCAACAATGAAACCTTACGGCTTGTTATGCCAAACTGCACAAATAACAAACATTTGGGTTTTGTCTTGGTTATCAGATGAACTTGCCACAGTCAAACAAGCTTTTTGGATTCCTCAACTATGATTTTTCATTGAAAATGTACTGATAAATATAAGCTTGATCCAAGGTAAATATTTAAGGTATACTTAAAGCTACAGAGGGTATTTTGATGGTACATAGTATAGCATATAATCATAGTGACGTATCTTCTCCAGGTCACATAAATTTAGACCATCATAATTGCTACGCCTTTCTTCTCTCTTCCCACCCCGTCCGCGCCCCCCTTCCTTTTTTTTTTTGATTCTTCTTTTTTTGGTCAACCAAATACAAAGTTTCAGCCACACAAGCCAGATCCAAAACTCATTCGTAGTGATGGAAACTTCCTCTATTGATGCCAGAGAGTTCCAGTTCTGAGGGATTTGGGTATTACATAATTTTGGTATTTCCTTAACATCTTCCTCCCAAGCAGCCATCCATGATCTTTTGTGGAGCCTTGCAACTACCTCAAGAATTTATCATTCCCACTGCAACGATGTGCCACTGAGATATAAAGATAACACTTGACGTCCAGGAATAAGTTTTTATTTCCACCTCCTCAGCTCACCGTTCTCAGTGGCAGAAAGCAGTTGTTCAGGACTACCAAAAGGACACTGTGTCCATCTAGGTCCAACACTTCCCCTAGCATTAGAAAGTACTGGTAAAGGTCTTTTAGTCGCCCCGTGTTTAAGTCTGTCAGTCCCTAAAATCAATTTGTAGCATTTCTGCTGCCACTGTCAGGCTAGGACACCTGGAACACACGCTTTTCAGAGTCTACTGAGTAGTGGGTGGTGGGGAATTTTTCCCTGAAATGTTTTACGGCACTGTAGTACCTCAGCAGGAATACAGCTGGACATGCAAATCCAGGTCTAATGGCAAATAAAGAAATGAAGCACCCGAAATGTGTTTCCCAAGAGGAAACTGGGACATTTTGAGGGAACACAACAATGAACTGAATTCTAATGAGGTATTTCAACTTTTGAGTAAATATTTCTCAAAACAATGTTTAAATGTCAAAATCTGGAACACTGCGAGGGGTATTTCTGTGGAACAGAAATTACGGTGCCTCATTCACAATTACAATAAATTCAAACTGCAATGTTACAGACTGATAAACCTGCAAACTATTTATTCAAGCAGCGATACAGACGGTTAAATTTTCTGGATAGAGAGGTCGGATTGCAGTACGTTTTGCTACATAAACTATCCAGTTAGAGAAGCAAAAGTCACACAGAAAGAAATCCTGCAGCAGTTTAAACGATGGACTCTTGCTTAGGATCTGACTGAATATGAAATCAATGCAAGGCCTTTCTCTCCCTTAGGTCAGAAGTCTCTGACTGTATTTTGTGGCTATTGTTTTAAAGTACCACAAAGCCTGTTCCAGAGGTACGCCTGCCTCAGCTCCGCGGTGATTCCGCTTCCACACATCCTGGCAGACGGCTCTGGAGGGATGCTGGGGGCTGGCAGCGCGCACGCACTTACTGCCAAGGAGGCGCTCTGATCTGTGCTGCACACTGACTAATCCCAGGCTCTGCCACTGGCCGTTAATTGGCTTTTTTAATTAAACATCTGTTTCTGCAGTCGAATGTATTTAGGGAAATTTGAAATGTGGAAACAATTTTCAGATTGCCTAATATTATTTACAGATTTATAGACTTCAGGCTATGACATTAATACCAAGATGCTCCATTCTACATCTGTTCCAGAGATCAGGCGAAAGACCCGAGTGCAGCATGAAGTTGGTTTTAGTAAAAAGTGAAACAGACCTGGAGTAATCTTACTCATTACCTACAAATGCCCAGATCACCCCTAAAGAATTATAAAAAGTTAATGGCCAAAAGTTTTGTAAGCTTTTTTGGGAAAGATGAGTCATTCAAAATGCGTATCTTGAATACACTCCCTTACCTATCATACCTACATGCTCCGGTATTACAGCTCAGAAACCCAGCCATGGAAGAGAAAAAGCCTGTGACTCATCCTGACGGACGAAGAGTAAAGGAGTCAAGCTGAATAATTTGGGGACCTCTTGCAGTTTGAAATTTATTGTTCAAACTATGTCACTGGCTATTAGAGGTACTATAGAAGAAATCCAGGCTGGAGGGAATTTTCCTCATAGCAAGCACAAACTAATTTGGAGCAGACTGGCTTTCTTGCATCATCAATGAGGTAAGAGCATACCATTCATTCAGAGTAACTGCGATATTACGTTCTGACTTGAATTTACACAACAGTAACTTGTTCATATGCTCTTATTTTAATCTCCTCGAAGAAAATTACTGTCAATTCCTGCAGATATTTATAGACCAAACTACAAGTGTACTCTCCAAAGAATCAAAGCTTGAATTCAAACAATTTCTGACTGGTCAGCCTTTTGTGTGCTTTGGTCTGAGCTGTCTTTGCCGTGTCTGCCTTTGCAGGGCTCCCCGAGTAGTTGTTTGGACACGGCTATTTACTCACAGAAAAGGGGACAGACGGCTCAAACCCAAGAGGTTTTAACACACACTTCCAGTGAATGTTTTCACTGACGAGTTCTGAGCATGGTGAAGCCATGGAATAGATCATAACTAGCTTCAATATAGAAATATTCTGCCAGCGAATCACTTCAGAAAAAAGCAAAAATAAACAAAAAATCAAAACTATACCTTGCTATCTCCTGTTCCAAACATACTTATATAATTGTTCACAATCTTGAACACAAATCCACGATCCATAAATGTAAAACAGCGCTAAAAAAAGAGGGAAAAGAGGGGAAAAAAGTATTATTATTTTATAGCAGTATAAAGTATAAGTATTTATTATTTTATTTACATGGCCTCACTTAACCTGTCTGTTTGCCTTGTATCACCTATAACTTGAACAATTTGTGCAGGTGAAGACAGTCTCATAGCAGGGCAAGAAAAACCAGTGAACTGGTGAATCTGGCTCAATTTTTTAATATATTTCCAGTAATAATAAATTAATCACAATTTCACTTTCATTGTGTCTACAGTCTAAAATAACTATCACGGTGCACAGCGCACTCGGATAAAGCTTATCTAATGAAAGTCATTCATGTACTGCAACACTCAATCACTAGAGGTGGTACGTGATGGGAGTTGACCTGAATATCTCCTTCAGTGACAAAGCAATGACTTTTGAGGAATTAATCCAGCTACAATACCTGCTGTCTATGAGCTACATTATCTCTCTGGGAGCAAATATGCCACTACATTACTTTATGATGAGAACACTGCTCTTGCTGACTGGTGGGGCTAAATAGCCAGAAGGTGTAAAAGTTTTTGAGGGCCTTGGTGCTACAGTTACTGATGCTTCTTCCTTGCAGTGTCAGCCTACCAGAGAGGTAATGCAATTTTGCATTCCCCCCTTCTCTGATGTTCCTGAACTCTGCAAAACTAGCAAAGCCCTGAGCCTTCCCAGCACCATTCAAACACGGCTGCTGCAATCCTAGCCCGGAGAAAGCCGTATCATCTCTAACCTGTGTAATTCCTTCTGGCAGACTAGATCTGAAAAGAAATTAAACCGCAGCCATATGCCGTTTCATATAATGCAACATTACTGCCTTCCCAGTTTAGCTGAGTAACACACAAAACCAGCATGCAAATCTGCATCACCTCCCCAGGCGCAATTCCACACAGCTACCGACTAAGCCCTTCCATCTGTGCTCCCACCTCAAACCAGCACCATCTCCCAAATGATGCAACACTATGGATAGATACAGCTTAACGTCAGTACGCCAACAGCAACTACGGCTTCCGCATGGTATCAGCAACAGAGGCCAACACCGTGGACAGCGAGTTGATTATTTATTTCACCTATGTACGAAAGGAGAAAAATCCACCTTCCATTTGTGGTTGTTTCCTTATAACCTTGCAGGAACATTTTATTGCTGGAATATTGCTCTCTCCTAATGCTGTGCTTCAATTTGTCATAAAAGATTTGAGCCTGGGTTTCAGTATGTACTATATAAAATATCCTGTACATCATTCATGTACCTAATAACATTAATGGAAAGGGTGTGAGTGTGTGTGTCCAGTTTAATTATCTGACCACACAACTTATTGAATGGTAATTTTCCCATGCTCCACAGCTAATTCAATGCTGGAAAAATAAAAATATTTGAGAAATATTAGGGCAAAACAATAAAATGCAACCCCTTTTTGTCACTTTTCCAAAGCACATATGTATTTTCTTATATTTGGTAAATGAAAGAGCATTACAGAGTTAAAAAGTTAGGTTACAATATTTCACATAATACTTGGAATTTGCTTATTCTGGTTGACCAGTCTTGTGGTGATTAGGAAATATTAATCCACCAACAGTCATTCAGAGCTATAGTATTTAAAGAAAAAATACCAGCTCGACTGTAACTACAGTTTCATTCCTTACCAAACTTCTTACCCATTTGAATGTAATGTAAGAGTCTGCAAAATTTGGAAACTTGGGTTCTTTGAGAGAATAGATATAAATGAATCAGGATTGCTTTAAAGCAGACTTAGATAAAGCTTTTGCATTCTCAAAAGACTCAAGGGCATAGAAAAACTGAACTATAGGTCAACACTATACTTGGAAATCGAGCCATCATTCACTCTATATTGTTTCTATTCCCTTTGACTAGACTAGAATAGCCTCAAGTTTGCATTAAGTATGGGGAAATAATGCTGTAACGACAGAACATCTCACCTTGAGAAATTTTGCAGTGCTGTAGTTTGCATTCCTTGTTTCTTCAAGAGCATCTTTGTACTTCCAAACAACATGGTCTGCTAAGACCATCACAAGTGTATCCAGCTCAGTTTGAAATGATTCTGGAAATCTCTGAGTTCGAGAAACCTAAGCAGGGAATAGATCATCACTTGAGAGTGTGCTATGTTGCACAGTAAACCTGAAAATACATTCAGGCCAAGAATAAAGACAATAAAACATAGCTCATTCAACATACAGGAAGAGTATTCCTAGAGTTCCATGGATCTATTCTGAGTATAAACCCCAAAAGCAAGAATCCAGTCCACAGGCAAGTGGGAAATCTTATCCTCAGATTCTAGCACAAGTACACTAGGAGCATCTTTGATAATGAGGCAGAAAAGAGGTCAAAGCTCTGATCTCCAACTACGTAACGTTTGCTCAAAGCGAAGTAGAGTTTCTAGATCATTTATTTGCTGTCTGGCATAATGATCTGTTGGGTAACCAGCAGAAATTAGAGAGTTCTCATTCCATTCTAACCCACCCATTACAAAGTTAATGCAACTGTATTTTTGGCCCACAAGTTGCGTACAAGCAAGAACGGGTTTGAGCCTAGCGGGTAATACAATGTTTTTGTGGGTAAAACCAATATTTTACAAAGTATAGCAGTGTTTCTGTTTCTGACCAGTCAAGAAAAGTCCAGGTGTGCCTATTCCCCAGGATTCCGCATTTTATATTTTTGCTAAGGGAGTGATTGCCTACTTAATTGGGAACACACATATATTTACCTTTGTTTTGTTAGTATCAACCAAGTGCTGTGCCATTGATTTTAAGATAACTGCAAAGAAGAACCAGGAATGCTGTTCAAAAGGAGAAAAGAGATTAGGAAAAAATTATTTTCTGATAAATACTTTACAATGCATTACCATTCCTTACAGATGGAGTGCATCTCTTAGTACTGCACAATGATAAACTCTATGTGACAAATAAATGGAGAGCCTAAGGGCCCCCCCGTATTTGAGCAACACTGAGTCACGGCCTTAAGAGAACTGAAGCCATCCCAGGCACTTTCTGACTGCGGCTCTGTGCAACAAGGAGCCTGCAAACACCACTCCTACAGTCCTTCCATTCCTGCTGAGCACGGTCTTCATTGTTTGTTTGCAGGTTACTGGCAGAAGCGCATCATGCAGAGAACCTCAGAGAACAGAACCTGAGAATAAACTGCTTTGTTAGTTCCAGCAGACTGGTATTTGTCCCAGACTAAGATGGTACTTGTCTAAAAGAGAAACAGAGCAATTCTTCAAAAAACATTTGTAGTATCTCAGGAGATATGTGAAGTTCACTTAAAAAGCTTACGAATGGCAACCACCCCTCCCCAGCAAACCCAACCACAAGCATTTTTGCACGGTCCAGGTTTCCTGCAGGTCGGCTTTTTTCAGCCTATTTTTGCTATTTCAGTGGCTCCACATTGGAAATATGAACTGGTTCACTCTGAACAGCTGAACATTTTTTTGCCACAGGGAACTCCTGAGCTGGACTGGCTAGATCTTATACCCTAACCAACAGGCTCAGTGATGAGGCTCGCACATGTACAAATATCTTAGACCTAATTTGATATGAGAAACCTCAGGAAACCTCAATCATTCTCATTTTGGTCACTGTCACTCAAAGGCAGCAGCTGAAATCAGATATAAACATCCTACTTGCAGATGAATATTCTCCCTGCATCTTCCAAAATAAAAAACTAAACCAAAGTATCCTAAAAGTAATCGCTCACATCATACTGTGTAAGAATTAGATTTCCAACTCAGACTGAGCTGTAACAAAAAGGAGGAATTTTATTATGCAAACCATGGCATTCTGAGAAACCTGTTATGCTGAGAAAGTGCAGCAAGTCTGGTCAATCTGTTCTGTTGAATCACCACAGGATTTGATTAGTGCAAACCGCATACAGGGAAAGAGGAGAGGAGAAAGAGATGCAGCAAGTGAGTCTCAGGCAGAAAACCAATAGTAAAACTGAAAATGTGCTAATTCAAGTTATCATTCACCTTTAAAACCTGTTTCACTGTTACTTGGTCATTTAACTTCAGAAGACCGGTCATGTTCTTGGCCAGCTCCTCATGAACAGTCCTTTCTTCAAACGATTTGGTCCTGAACACATACTGAAGAAGAGAAGAATAACAAAAATTATCAAAATGTATATTAAAACAAATATAAAAAACCTCAGCAGGAGAAGACGAATTATTTATACACCACTAACAGCTGACAATCTTTGCCGCCAAAATATCCTGACTGACCAACACATTCACAAAAAGTTTAGCTCCCCTGGCAGTAACGGCACAACACTGCTCCCCCAGAAAATGCCGGTTTTAAACACAACTTCTGTTGATTTCAGCTTAATGTGAACCAAGGTGAATTTCTGCTTAACATCAGTGCCATAGTTTATTTCTTCAATAGGGCAGAGGATCCTGACACTTCTTAACTGCCTTTCAAGCCACTTCACCAGGGGCAAAAAAGAATAAGCAAGCAGAGGGAGTCCGGAGGGTTTTTCACCCACCTAGTCAGGGCCACCTTTCACTTGCTCCTTTCTTCCAGGGGCAACAGCTAGTCAAAGCTGGGAAAAACTCTTCATCCTGAAAGGTGTAGAGCACCCACTGGAGTCGACAGAAGGGGGAAAACTATACCCGTTTCAGAAATCAAGCCCTCAAGACAGGAATTTATCTACCAAGTTGCTCAGAACTCATAAATCTTCTATGAGTTTTATTCAACATTTTAAGCTAATAATTTGGTACTGCGATCCATCACTCCTTCCCTAAAGCAAGAGCTCTGCCAGTCCATCAGTTGGGATGAAATAACCTTTTCAGTTCAGCCGGGTGGGTAAAAGAAAGAAATTTCACTTGAAAATATCTTATTAATATTCAGCCTTGTTTCCAAAGCAGATGCCATAAGCTTCTCCCTCTGCAGTTTGACACTTCTGGGTCCAGTTATTTAAGTCAGTGTAATTTCGCATTGTTATTGTATGTGAGTGACTCACTTCTCACCTACCTATTCCCAAACCAGCATTTCTAATGTAAGGTATTCATTTCCTTACAGATAGATAAAAAAAATTAACAGTTATTGGCTTTTGACTGCTGCTGGAAATGGGAAAACAGGCAAAATGGACTTTTGGTGTGGTCTAATAATCACTTGTTATTTCAAAGTTATTTAGCCGCAATAGGTGTCTGTTGCAATTTTGAAAAGTTATTGAGTAGAAAAGGTGTTAATATCCATTTAATTAACTACATTTAAATGCTACACAGGTTATTTATTTTTGAGCCTGAACAGTTCTGCTGAACTTTAGCAGAATTCCTTTTAATCAGAGATTAAAACTTAAATCAGCATATTTGAGACAAAAATTTGACTACCAAGGTGTCAACAGTTGTCAACACTGAAATTAAAACCGTTTTCCCATTTAGTAATCTAACTCCTAGCATATTTTCATTACTCTACCTATGAACATGCTAAAGTTTCAGAGTTCATCAGCAATGTATTTGCTTTCACTTTATTCCTGAAGTTAATTAAAAAACCAAAAAACAAACACACAAAACTCCCCCAAACTTATGTCATATATATTACTTGTAATCCACAAATGAAATGTACATCATGAAAACTACTTGTTGCACAGTGAATCAGAATATCATGATAACCAGAAGCCCATACAGACATTTGTCACTCAGAGATTCTTTCCATGACTGTGGGGGATCTCTCATTGCTATCATGACCTCCATTTGTTCTGTCACCACTGAACCAGAGCAGGCCAAGAGACAAACTACTTCCACTCTTTTAACAACCTGCAATTCTCCTCTATGCTGCTATTTGAAATACACAAGTAAGTTAATAAACATATCACTCAAAGATATTACAACTTATATGCAACAAATAATACATTACTCATTACTGATTCATCTAGCAAGACTAGAACAAAAATTTCCGTCCCTCTTCCCCGCAATTAAAAGGGAGAGGAAAAAAAATAAAGGCAAGTGAAGGGAAAAAACAAAGTGTAATACCTTTAAATGAGGTTATTTTGTTTACTAATTCTTCTGTCCATGACTGTGACAGCAGTTAAATTTCTTCTTCTACTTAAAAACATGCTTCTTCATAAAATTCTCAGCTTATAAAGCTGTTACTCAAATATGCTACTGTCGACATACCTCCTGACCAATAGTATTATTTATAGCCACTTAATGGATATTTAACTGATACAGATAACAAGGAGATCTCCTTTCAAGGGGCTACTTTGACTTTTTAAGTAATACTATGGCTTGTCCGGAACCGAACGCCATGCACAGAACACATTCATACATATTCTATATAAACCCTCTTCTTCAAAACAGTAATAGATGAAAAAAAGTTGAGTAAACAGAGAACAGTTACAAGACTCTGAACTCCACAGATAAGAAAAGAATTTATGTACAACAGCACATGCAAAGACACAGGATCTCGAAACTAAAATTATGACTTAAAAAAATAATCAAAAGCTTAGTTAAAAAGATAGAACTTCCTAAGAAACATGCAGCCATCTTGCAGCCACAAAGAGCACTCAGAAGTACCTCTTCCACAAAAATTACCTGTGGAACCTTTTCAGCTACAATGAGGGTGACCCTGTAGGTCTGTAATACAGATGGCCAGATATTTAAAAGTGATAAATCTCATCACAGCTGACAGGAATGCAGCAAACTGTGAGCAAAATACATTAAGCGTCTCTCACTGGTATCTACCTAGTTGAAGTCTCAGGATCTTTTGAGCATCTATCTCCCTCTTCCCTCCTCTCAAACCCTGCAAATTGGTGGGAAATTCTCAGTTTAATAACATTTCAAAGGCTGACACTAGGTCTGCGCTCCTGGAGGCTCAGTAGAAGTGCATTTGCACCAGTTGTTGTAACTTCTAGTCATCAGCTGACTACAGGGAATTGTCCCTCCCACACCCCAGTACCCTTTAGGAGTGCACTGCAGCTTCCTCCTCCTGCGCTTGCCCAACTCCATGTCCTACGGAAACCAAGCTGCACCCTGCAGATGAATCGTGAGCAGCCTTTTGTCCTCCTCAGGGTCAGGCTGCGAGCCAGGGTGCAGCCCAGTTTGGCGGAGGACACTCCACGGACTGTCCCTGCTCTAGAGGATGGCCTTAAAGCACAGAGAGGCAGTGTAATGTTTTCAAGGTGACACAAGAAACTTGTGGCAGAGGAGGAGAACTGACTCAGCCTCTTCCAAATCTTACGTTAGTTCCCTCAGCAGAGTCACCCAGCCTACTAGGGGCAGAAAGCTATGATGCAAATGCAGAGAAAGCTACAAACAAGCACAGCTAAGAGTAAACAGGGAAAAAAACCAAACCCACATAAAAACACCCCTCCCCTAAAACAGTGAACAGTATAACAGCAATCATACCGTCACATAAGAACTGATGCAGTTGTCTAGTTGTTCTTCGTGGCACTTAGCAACGATGTTAGTAAAAACCCTGAAAGATAAAAAAAAATAAAATTAATCTGTTTTGTATCATAAAGCAGAGAAAAGTCTATGTGATGCATCACACTGTTCTGTTATAGTAACGTCATTTAAAACAGTCCATAAGGGATGTGGTCCAAATGATGAATAGTGTGTGCAGAAACCGTCCCACCGGAGAAAAAACAGTCACTTCCTTGGGCCCTCCGCTCCCATGGATTGTGCTGTTACAAATGCACTCATCGAACACAACGCATCCAGTTTTAATAACTGCACTGACATTACAACAGAAGAAAACAACTAACTAAAGCTTATACAGACCTTGGACGATCAGGAATAAGAAAAATCAGAGTATGTTAATGAAACGGAGAGGCAAGAGCCTCTTTCTCTAGGAATGCTACTTGTCAGTTTCCCTCAGATCTCTGTAGTTCTGTAAAGTCTGATAATTTGCTTATGACAGTACTGTTAATCAAAGACAAACAAAAGCCCAGCTGAAGCCCGAGCACGCCCCTCTCCTGCACTGTTTGCCCATAACCTTGGACTCAGCCCAGCCCGAGTGTCCAAGCACTCGGGAACAAAAGGCCAAGCCCAGCACCCTCTTCTCACTGCACAGCAGGGAGAGCATGGACACTTGGGGCAACCATAGATGCTTTGAGCCTCTGCAGATCAGCTTGGTCATCAGCAACATGGAAGAAAATTGCCTGGGTCATGCTGGCACCCACTCTCACAACCTGAGCGTCTAACAGCAGAGACGGCACCACTTGAGACCACGTGTTTCAGCAAAGTTTTCTCTTCAATTTGTACCTGGGCTGCCTTTGTTTGAGATCGTCCTGCTTCAGAAAACACAAGTCTGAGCAAGAAGTCTTCTTCAACTTACCCATGAGATTTCCTCTTGATTATTGGGATCTCATTTTTTCAGGATACTTAATTAGAAAGGACTCTACAATTTTATAATCTTATTTTTATGTTAAAAGAATAGGGAGGAAACAGTTCTAGATTCTCAAATGTCAAAAATTAGTGAACTGCATCTCAAATTCAGGGGTTGGCGTGATAACATTATGACTAAAATGGATTATTAATATGCCTGACTGTGGTCCACATACAAGTAGTCATTTTGACCAGGTTGGCGATTTGAGTGTTTCCTGGCAATTCTTATTATTGGATTCAAAAGCTTTGTAAATCTTTTTGGTCAGAATTTTTTCAGTATATCTCATTTCTTGTTGTTAGTAGAAGTAAAACTTGTCACAAAACACAAGAGCTATGACAAAATTAGTTGTGCCCATTCTGATCCTTCAGCCTTTATTCTGATTTGAAATTTAAATGAGTTCTGGCAAAGATGAGACAGAGAAATGATGACACGACTGGGCCCCCAGACAAGTAAATAACCATGAGGGAGTATAAAAGGAATAATGTTTTCTCCCCAACACATAAGCCAATCTATGCTCTCATTCTGTTGTTGTTGCTTTTAATATGTTCAACACAAGCTGCTTCAAGCTATTTAGAAAAAAATACAATGTGTGTATATATAGGACACATCAATGAATGGGGCACACAGCAGCCATGCATATTCCCATTGACATCAACTCTGCCAGAACAAAAGCTAGCACGCATATGAGAAAAGCACTAAGAATCCTCCTCTTTTTTTTTTTTTTTTTTTTTTGCCAGGTGGGTGCATAGTCAAAATCTGAAGCATGAAAGAATTAACACCCCTCCATTCTTCCACCTAATCATCAGAACTAGTTTTTGAACAGCTGCTTCTTCTATAACATTTCTTTTCCAACCAGTCAACCGATACTGAAATTTTAGTCTGGGACACAACCTTCATTCTCTCTCTCTAGCCTAACATCAGTTGATTTGTTGACCATAAAGGGGTGTCCAACAGAGGTCCGACTGTCTCTCTCCTTTTGAAAGCAGTACGCAGGGATGAAATCACACACATTTACAAGGAAAGATTTTTCTAATCCTAGTGCCCAGGTGTGGTAAAACTGGACTTGCCCTGCAAGGTGTCATGGATCCTTTGATAAAGGATATTGAAACTCTAGCTTCCCAAGGCTAAGATGCGAATTCTACTTCCCTGCTCCTTTAAGTTTTCCTAATTAATCTTTCCTTCAGGAACTAATTCTGAAGAACGATCTGTGGGAAGAAAGAAAATATACTGATAGCAGATTAGGCTAAAAGGGTTGCTGAGGACGGTTGTAATTTTTTTTCCTACTGGTTGTAGTGTAGTCCCCATGTTTAGCTACTGGCAGAAGTACAACAAAAACATTGCTATGGCCAGAAGAAAATGCAATGCAACTTCCTGCCCTCCTACAGAGACCAATAATAATCTCTCCAGTATTTTTTTTCCTGCTGCCCTGATTAACAGTGTCAATAAAGACAATTTCATTATGTTAGGGGTGAAAGACTCAGCAAATCATTCCAATTGTTTGCCTGCTCACTGGAAAATGCTTCCATCGCTCTTCAGTTCTTGCTGATATACTCTAATTAAAAAATACCCCGGAACAGCGTGACCTGGTTGTTTGACTCTGCATTGGATGGTGCAAGATGCTAAGCTCTTCCTATGCCAAACTCTACATCCTCAGACCCAAACACACATCAAAATTGATGTCCAGTTTTGTTAAGAAGCACTTAGCTCCCTAAGAATGAGACCTTTACCTTTACCTACAGTTGCTTCAGGGTACACCACGGTCAACGATTTCCTGGTTGGTATCAGAGTCAGCCACATGATACCACGCTCTTCCATTCATTATTGCAGAGCCCTGTCTTAAGGGGGAGGCAGGCTTTCTCACCTACTAAAGTCTAAATGCCATAGTCAGCCTTTGTAAGAGCAGCTATAATTGGACTAAAATCTACATTTGCAGTGTAGAGTGAATTCTTTTCCTCATACATAAATAGTTAGATACCTGGTCACAGCTGTTGTAACTTCATCATCACTGTTTTGCACCAAAACCCAGAAGAGTTGATTCAGGACTACAGGAAGAAAATTCATAATAACATGGATCTTCTCGATTCTCAGCAAATTCTGTAAGGGATGGAAAGAAGATAATGAGAGATTTTGAGGACCAAAGAAGGAGGTAAGACTACGATGTATGCAAGACAAGAGAGGACTACCAAGAATATTGCAGCTCTACAGGCCACAACTCCTTTTTCTGGACATTCCTTGAGCAACACTACACCCTCCTTTACCAGGATTTGAGGCTTGGCATAGGCTGCATTATCAAAGCTGACGGGGCAGATGCAGCCGTGCTCTAAATGAGATGGCACGGGAGACAGCTCTGTGACCAGTAATCCATCTGTCACACCAATAAGTCTAACTGGAATTGTCACAGACCCATTGCCTCCTGGTAAGTCTATGCCACGTTTCAAGCTGTGCAGTGATACATCAGTTGAGAGAAAGCCCTAAATACAATTTCATAGCACAGTTCGTGCTACAGGTTACTTTACCTTGCAGGAATTGATAAAGTTTGAGGTAGGAGGCTGGGATAGATCCTTTTCCCTTTCTTGGCACTGATGGAAAAAGTCATTCAGGTATGGATCCTAAAATGATAAATATTCACATTAATGTATATTAATAGAAAGGATTAGAATTCATCTCCATAAACCGGTTACAGCAGTCACCTGTGATACTGAAGAACACACTTCGTCTCTACCACCTCAGACATAATACACAGGAAGACAGGTCAACTTATTTAGCCCATCCCACTGGCCAGCACAGCTTGCTATATACAACTTATTTCTAGGTGCTTTGACCACTCTTTTTTCAGTGTTGTGAGCAAGTAATTTTTCCTCACAATCTAAGTGATTTCAATGGCCACTTTCTTTTTTTCCTCATGGTGCTCACAATTAATTTTCTTGCTGTTTAAACTGACATTCCATGATTTTTCTGTTGGTATAATCTTAAACAATTTATACTTTTCCTTGAAGTGTGCATTCCATCACTGTCATCTTGCCCTTCTACATTCAAATAACCTTTAAATGTTACAGAAACAAATTGATACGAGATTTTAAAAACATCTTTCAGACATT
Source organism: Chionis minor (assembly GCA_013398295.1). Taxonomy (NCBI): domain Eukaryota; kingdom Metazoa; phylum Chordata; class Aves; order Charadriiformes; family Chionidae; genus Chionis; species Chionis minor. The sequence continues at coordinate 146,771 of VZSF01010384.1, read as the reverse complement.
CCTTGACACTTTTTGTTTGTAAGAAGGTAACACAGCTAAGAGGGAATGCGGCTTACCTGAGTATTTACTGTTGATACAACAAAAGTAGAGACTTTGAAAAGTGGTTTCCCACTATCTACCCATTTTACATCACAGCCGATCTGCTATTAAAACAAACAAAAATACATTTTCACACTTATTTCCTTGTTATTTAAGTCTGCATCAGTTTTTCACCGCATAGCTTTGCACATGCGCATGCATGAACTGTGCTGCCTACTGTGCTTTCACAACTGCAGAATTATTGCAATACTAACCCACTTGCCAGCCGGAGCCCCCGAATGTTATCATTCAAGGGACAAGATCAGTGCCCCACCCTGTCCTCATGACGATAGTAAAACAAACACAAGGAGACAGAAATAATCCAAGCTGGACAGGGTCAGTGGGAAAATATGATATCACACCACAAAACTGGAGAATGAATCATGATCGAGGATCACGTCAGCTGCAGAATGAATGTCACACGGCCTGAGTTTGCAAATAGAGTTCTTTTTGACCACTCTCATACACGTTTTGGAAAAGTTAGGTATAATACTGCAGAAAACACGGTTACAAAATACCCTTTTTCCATATACACCTGTGAATCAGCAACACACAACTCTCCATTCAGTGGTGCATATATTAGTTTATAGACTCAGTGATATGCACACGAATATTCTAAAACAGATGCCCTATTTATCATTTACACTTCCAGGCAAGTGGCAATGCAAATCTGATCTCAGGTAAAACATCTGCAAATCAATGCTCTGCACCATTTGAATAATATGAAAGTATGAATTAATACCTTTCCACTAGTTGGTTCGTGAAGGCTCAAGTAATTGGGAGGCAGACTGCTTGCCACTGGCACATTGTGTTCTTGAGAAGCTAACTGGGCATCTTTCAACAAAGGAAGCCACGCATATCCCACTGTGCACAAGAACAAATCAATATGACTCTTCGGAAAAACAAGCTTCTCAAGTTCAAAGGAAGACAATAATTTCCAGCCAGAAATTCCGCAATCCTTATTTGAACGTACATCATTTATACTTATAATTGAAAGTAATTCTACTACAGGTACCTGGTGTTTCCAGAGCCTCTTTCTTTTTGGCATTAGCTTTTGCATTTATGTCACAGGTGACATGATAAAATGAAAACAGAATGTGGTGTTTCTTATGGAGTTGAGTGGGAAGTTCAATTTTCACCTGAAATGTAAAATGTTACACCTCACTTTAGTTTAATAATCGATTAAACCAAGCATCAGAGATGGTCTCAATGAGTGACATCTCTCTCTACACAGAGGTCTAAGTACAGCCTGCCTTTACTGGCTACTGTTTGTCTGCATGGGTAATAGATGCTCTCTTAAAGAAATTGTTTAGGATGATCATCCATCACTTTTACTTAAAACAGCTTTTTTCCTCTCTCTCTTGTGGATGAATACTTGCATTTATGATGAAAGAGCATAAGATGAAAGAGGACAGAACTAAAGAGTGATGGACCCTGCTCAGAAGTGATCACCTGCACTCTAGCAGCCATAAATAGCCATCACCATTCCCATATTCTCAGGACGATGAAACCTTTGCTACTGCTTCATCATCACTTCATGGCAAAGACCAAGTAATAAAGGCTGACGTGAAAATAAACTTGCATTTACGATTTCTGCTCAATCTTAAATCCCATCTCACGCCATCCATGAATCCCTACAGATTGGGTTTGAGGTATTATTGACCTATTGGAATAAAAATACAAAGTAATTGAAAAATGTTACCATAGGAGCTAATAAAAAAGACCCTTTGCCCTTGTGAGCTATGACAGAGTTTATCTAAACTAATCCTATGCTTAAAGAAAGGCTTAGAAATTGTTGATAAATGCTTCCAGTGTTAAATCAGCTTATGGGGAAGAATCTAATACTGTAAACATAGATATGAAACGGGCATTCAGTCATGGAGATTAAGACAACTTTCTTGATAACATACTACATTCTTTGAAAGAGTGCACTTGCTGTACTAGGAACATTTAGGACAGGTGCACATCTCTTCCAGCCAAATCAGCTATTGAGAGCTGAATTCAGCTCTTTGTTCAAGTTGAAAGTAATCTGCCCAAACCAGATGGCTCACTAGCATCACACGAAGAACATTTTCAGACATGTTAAAACCCAAAACACTGATTGCAAAGGAGTAGCAGGGGGTTCAAGATCTCTGAAGTTGTAACGCTTTAAGTTCCACCTCAGTTCCTAAACATGAATCTTTAAATTAATACTTCACATGTAGTTGTACATTATCTGCTGGTCTTGCCCCTGCCATTTTATCAAAGTAAATTTTAACTGAAAAAGGAAGTTTTTCCGAGATCAAGCCAACAGTTTGGAAAACGCTGGCTATATACTAATGCTGTGTGCCAGCCTTATCACTACCCATAACACAGTAATGGAAAATCCAGAACAGACACATGACATTCACAGGCCATCAAACACGCTGGTCTCTGAAAGGGTGAAATTAAGTTCACCTGCAGAAAGCCTGGGGAATCAATACCTGGCGTTGGTGAAACGGAAAGACGCATGCGCGACTAACATTTGGCAAAGGCCAGCGTATGAACTCTGTTCTCTAGCTGCATCCTCAAAAGCACCAGCTAAATGACTTGTTGCAGCCACTACACGTCACTGTACATTCTGTTCAGACCACTGGATCAACAAAAATGCCCCAATGCAGATCTTATATCTCAGAGAGGGATTTGTTCTGACATTTGGCTCCACCCTTCATCATAATGCTTACTGTTTCCATTAAATTCAGAGATGCAGCTGGACCCTTAATGTAATCCAGACGTGCATTTTAGAGAGCTAGACTGTTCCTAATTAATTCTACAGCATCTTAACTGTACTCATAACATCTTACAAAAGGAAGGACTCACTGAGTTGATTTAAGAAAAAAACCCAAAACGTGAGATTGTATGTAAATCTACATAACACAGGCCCATCCAGATACACAAGCAATTATAACAGAAGTATTCTTTACACATATTTTTCTGTCTCATTGGCAAACACGTGGAATTGGCAGACACTTAATGAAAGAAAAAGCAGACTGACCTCATCATAGAAATCAGGATTCTGGGAATGATGTAGCACAGCAGTGTAGGCTGTTGTTGTAAATAATGGTCCACCTGGCTTCCCATAAATACACTGATAAAAGTAACATGCTTTAATTACATTGTCAAATTCTGCTGATGATACAAGTCTTGGTATATCTAATATTCATGTACATTGAAAACAGTATCATGAAAGATTGATAATTACTTTGATCAAATATTAAAATAGATATTTTAAGTGCTCAAAGCTGCAACTTTTCATACACACTTCCAGTAAAAGTCCATTGATTCTGTGAAAATTATCCTACACTCTACCGAGCAGGGCAGACATACACTTCTTCCTTGCCATTATCAATTTCAGAGTTTTCTGCAAGAAGCTTTACAAAAGCTATTTCACTTTTATGCAGTTCAATAACAACACAATGCCTTTACTGACTTTTTAATGTTAACAGAAGCTACACCAGTTAATGATCTCCTTGCTGGCAGAGTCCAGTCTGGGGGTTGATTGTTGAGTCTAGAGGTCTGATTATTGAGCGATGGCAACCTGATTTATTGGTGGGGAAACTACAGTACAATACTATGCAACAGCTCTTTGTCAATAGCAAAGTTAAGAATTAAGTCTAAGGTTCTTCTAATTTTGTCCCTCGCTCTTTTCAGTCAAGTGTCCTGAGCTCTATGAGAACATAGGGTAAATGGTAAACTTTGCAGTAAGCAAGTTGCCCTGTAAAAAAAATGGTTAAGATTTCTAATATTGTCTTCTTTCCCCTCCACCAACCAAAAAGCCAGCACTGCAAAATGGCACTTTGAGTTGGAATCATTATGACCAGCTGGGATCAAACTGAACCACAGTGCAAATGTAGAACAATGCATGACAACATTCACTGTTCCAGGTTAGTTTAGTCCTGATTCTTTTGTTTTGTAAGTAATGTCACCAGAAATATTGTTCTCTGAATATACTCTTTTTGCGTCTTACCTTCAGCGGCTTTGCTCCTTCTTCATCAGAGCTTTTAAATTCAATGCAAACTGTTATATTCCGTGCCTGAAAAGACAGGAATGTATTAAAGCTTAGATCAGAAATGTGGTACCCATAAAAAAAAAAAAAACGGGCAAACTATAAGGGCTGAAATAAGCTATTTTCAAAATGTAGCAGAAAGATGCAGAATGTGTCTCAACATTTAAAATGCCTTTAAGTAACAGTGATATCACGAGAAATATTTCCAAGAACTGGCAAAATGCAAGTGAGGCCTCTAATTGACTGTATAGAAGCAGATTACAAAGTCACCAGCACTTACGTGTGTCTTGTCCTTAATTAATTTGCAATCACCATGAAAGTGCAAACAATACTCAAGTTTCGTCTAAGAACTACAAATATTATGCAGATTAATTTTACCCGCACACATGATTTCATTTAAACACAGCCCTTCTGAAAATTGTGAAAAAGCTATTACATTATTTCTCTTTGAATCACTGATACAACTTAAAATTAATCCATAGATTAATTTAATTAAAATTGTACCAATGTTATACAATTGCAAAAACTGAAAAAGATCAAAAGCCAAGTCAGTGACTTGCATCACCATTCCCCTCCCCCTTTATGATGAGTACTGCTTCATTCAATGAGAGCTCATGCACTACATTACTACCCACTGTTGGCCTGAACTGCTCACATACTCTACCTTGTTGAAGTATTTTTGGCTGTCATACTTGAGGTGTTTTGGATATATGTATATTTGGTTCTTGTATACCCTGTAAGGTCGAGAATATTTTGTTGATTCCTGTACAAACTCCTCAACTTCCACTGTAGGTTGATGCTCCTTTATGTCATAAAACGGCTTGATTGGAATAAAAGACGAAGTTACACAGTCTTCAAAAGAACAGAAAAGAAAACCATCACATATTATGTTTGCTTTTACAGTCTTGCTACTAAGAATAAGTAATACTGAGACAGAATAACTAAAAACCTGCATTAACTTGCAAAGACTAAGCAATGCTGAGATGCAATAGGTCAAATCCTGCCTTAAATTGCATCCACTTTACCTCAGAACAATTACAACGTATCATCCTTAAATGGTTCATCTCACTTGAGTTAAATAGTCAGCAGTGAATACCTCTTCTGAAACAGGCAGTATTCAATGGCATTTGATGGCATGACAGCAACATGGCTATATGGACAGTTCCAAAAGAATATGCTAAAGTGATGCTTTTTCTAATTAATTTTACAGCTCAATATCTCATTTAAGTTCTTCTATTATCTAATAACAGTAAGCGAAATAGAGAAACAAGTAGTGTGGAACTAGATTAATTATATGAGGCAACTGGGATAACTGAAATCAGACCAAGAGACAGAAGATGAAAATAAGCACTCTGTCACCCAGACAGGGAGACATTAAAAACGGAGAGAGTATTCGCTGTCTGCCTGTGCCATTAAATCAGTGAGACGTTCAAATTCAGCATGGAGAACTCAAGGGCTGTTTGCACAACAAGCAGCTGAGAAGGGTCACCAACCAAGGGATGTCCTGAGCTATTTCTGGGAAGAACAGTTTGAAAGTCCTGCCTACAAATTCATTCCTCAAACCCTAGAATAACACACAGGGAAAGTCTACCGATTTGTGGTGGGGAAGCCCAAAGAAGCCGGTGATCCCTCATATACATCATGCCCAATTTTACTTCCTTCTAAACTAGCCCAAGAGGAAATTCCCTGTTTCAGAGTAGTGCAGGTCCTGTGCAGCCCAAACAGGAGGGGGAGAAGCAGCTCTATGCCAGCAGGGTCGTTTCTCTTTGCTTGCTTTCAAATAGACACTGAAAACTTTCTTCCCAACCTGTTGCCCATCAAAATATGAATGCGTCTGACTCGTACACCCAGGCAACAGACACAGCTCTTGAATTAAGCTGGAAAGATCCATATATGAAAACTTTTGTCTTTCCCAATCAAAATTAGCCGCATTAGAAGGGAACGGCTCAATTAAATCTCTTGCATTTGTCAGCCACAAGTGACAACTGCCTGCCGTAGAGAAGCATTGAGAGGTTTATTCTCCCCAGTTCCAGCAATAAGCTCCTTGTACACGATCACGCAAATTCCTCTGTTGATCAGTGAAGATATTCAGGGTCACATCCAATCTTTTGAAGGTTTGCTCCTCTGCTACTAACACTGCCAGTACTTGGGAGAGTCTGCTCACTGCTCTTGCCCTACAAAACTAAGACCAGCAGCTTGTTGTTTGGGTAAATCTCAGGAAAGCCATCTTAAAATACGAGGATGCGTTATGTCTTATAATTTGGTCAGCTGCCCCTCAAACTTCATTTATAAGGATTCTGATGGCATCTGCTTTTGAACATCATTAACCCTGTTTTCCATGAGACAAATCCAGGGACCAATGCAAGGATGAGAATGCAGTGCTAAGGCCTCTCAGCAGAAGTCTTTCTGTGCCCTCCACACACTGCACTTCCAGCAGCCCATAGAAAATCCACAGGGAAATAGATACAGCGTTGAACTGAACACAAAAAGGGGAGTAAGTAATAAACGAAGGTTTAAAATACCAATAGCTGAGATGGGAGAGCAGCGATAGCCTGTAGAGTGTGAGAAGAGCGATAACAGGAGGAAGCCAGCTGGAGATGGAGGCTCCTGCAGGCAGTTGTGAGGGTCTGGTCTCTCTGTGCCAGACTTCCATTGCACAGACACACACGGAGGCAACAGCCCAGTTTGCTGCCAGACGCGTGGCTCTTGGCTACAAGCTACTCTCCATCATGCCTTCCACAAGAACAGAGCCTCTTCAGGTTTTAATGGGTATTTTAGGGACAAAAGCAGGGGGAAAGCCTGGCCCTACTGCCAGCTTCAGGGTCCCGACCTCCCAGCGCAAAGGACAACAAGCAGGGACCATGCGGCACAGGTGGGAGCTTCAGGAAGCTTCTTCTCTCTTCCCTTTGCTAGGGATATGGGAGTTTGGCTTCCCCCCATGCAGCAGAAAAGGCAGAAGTTCAGCTGCAGTTTAAACACTGCCAGACAACACCCCCTGATAAACAACTGGCTCCAGCTCTTGTAGCTATAGCAAATAAAGTCTTATAAAAACAAAGATCTACTTCTGTTGTCTAATGCAAATTGATGCTGATGTGAGGCAGGGTAGTGTTGGTCAAAGAATCACCAGGGTTGGAAGGGACCTCTGGAGATCACAGAATCACAGGATGTTAAGGGTTGGCAGGGACCTCTAGAGATCATCTGGTCCAACCCCCCTGCCAGAGCGGGTCCACCTACAGCAGGTTGCTCTGGATGGCATCGAGGCAGGTTTGGAATGTCTCCAGAGTCAGAGACTCCACCAACTCTCTGGACAGCCTGTTCATGAGCCTCCCTCAAAGGTAGGAAGTTGTTCCTCAGGTTTAGATGGAATTTCCTGTGTTCAAGTTTTTGCTTGTTACGTCTTGTCCTCTAGGGACCTTTTGACCCTAGTGACACAACCATACTGGCAAATTCTTGGCAAGATCTTTGGCCAACTTCCTTTTCAGTGGCTTTTCTCACCAATAAAGGATTTTGGCACTAGCCAAGCATGACTTATTTGGGGCTGGAAGGAGGTATTAGAACAGAACTGGTTACTGCTCTTACAAGGCTTCCTTCAGAGTTGGCTGAAGAAGAGTTTTCATGGAGACTTTAATGAATCCTACAGCATGAAAGTTTTCTGGTACAGTTTTTAAATAATTTTACAGCCTTATTCAGAGTAAGACAAGTTTTCCCCATACCAAAGAAATGTTTAAGCCATTACTAATTAGAGTGAGAGAATTTTCCTTGACTTCCCACAGGAACTGGGCACTTTACTGGCACATACCCTTTAAAGCCAGACTTTCAGTTAGCCACAGCGCACACTGAGTCAGGTAACAGTACAAGGCCCAAGGTGCTTTTGACCATTTTGCCTACTCCAAGCTATCGCTTTCTTTTAATTTCAAAAATAAAAATTGCTTTTGAAATGTTAGTGAAACTATTTTTTTCTCTAATACCATATGAAGATGGTAAAAAGATGTGTGATGACAGACTTCAGAGAAATTCAACGGTCCTGAGCTTTTTGCAACAGTGGGTCACAGAAATATGGCCCTTGAAACAGAAAATTTAAAAAGAGATAGAAGGATCCAGTTGGAAGCATCTGTCTCAGCAGTTGCTGCACTGATACCAAAGTGGCCTCTGAATTAACTCCTCCATCTAGTCCGTGTTCTTGAAACCTGCTGTATGTCCCACACGTGCTAATTCACGGAGCATATGAGCATCACAGCCCATCAATAACAACACAATGTTCTTAACCCCAAACTACAGAAATACACTCAACTCTTTGGCCTAATCCCTTAGAGACCAAAAAGTGGTCCTTCGATTTTCATCACATGTGGATTCAGCATATTGCTGGGATATAACTGGCCAGGTACAGGACGAAACAAAGAATTGTGTAATTAAAGAAAAAAAAAATAAAATCAAGAACACTGCCCTGCATACATTTTTCTACACAACAATGGACACTTTTACCAGAACTGTCACAAGGCAGCAATTAATAATTAATTATAAAGCGGAATCATACTTGGATGTTCCAAAGGAACACAATCAACTGCAATCTCCAAACAGCCAGGTATAGTCTGTATTTTGCTAATCTTCTCTGCTCTGCAATGACAGAAATGAAAACATTTTAGAAAATCAGAACAAGGGAGACGAAACCCATCATAGGAATTAATCTAAAATGAAAACCTGATTTAAGATATAAATATATATTTAACACCTTTAACATACACCTGTTGGCTATTAAACTCAAATCAAATGTCACACAAGGAAAGAAACTTGGTTTGGTGGTTTTTTTTCCTTCTTTGTTTCTTTCTTGGCCTCATTCCTGTCTTCTCTTTGCAAGCAATATTACAGCATATTTTGTAGAAGAGGAAGAAACTGATGAACCAAACCTTATAAGAATTAACTTACCCACTTTTTCTTTCTAAAATCTGAATCAAACGTTCTCTAAAAGGAATTCAATGACCACTGAGATGAAAGGAGTTCACAGCATCATGGCTTCTGCAAGTGCCATGCTGAAAAGGGACCAAGACATGTTCCTCGTGCCCAAGCAGTCTGAGAAGCGCCAAAATTGTGACGCTAAATTCCTTTTATCTAGGAGATGCCCTAGACAGACAAACCCAATAGTGGCGACTAACAACAGTAGTGAGAATTTCAGTAAAGTTTCCAGACTGATAACAGTGAGATGGCATAAGAGGTTAAGGGCACAATCCAATCCCTGCAGTCGACATTTGATCTTTCTGTGATTTGACTTTATATAAATGAAACAGGGGAAGTTAATTAGATTAATTAATTTCTAGGCATATTTAGAGTAGAAGGTTCAGGAAGAAATTAACGGTTCAGTTCTCATGTCACTTACCCAGTATAAAGAGCCTCCTCTAAAATTAACCTGATATACACCTGCGTGCAAGACTATCCAGCCAAACCGCTACTCGCTAATTTACACACTGTCAAACATTTGGAGAAGTTTTTTTCCTTCCAATGTCCACTCTGCAGTTTGTCATGGAGACTCAAACAAACGAAAGCAAGGAGTGAGGAAACCATTAAAGAATTTTACATTTTTCTCTTCTCCCCGCCCCCCTTCTCTTTTCCCCTGAGATAATGTTCTCTTGTTGGTCACCTCACTGGCATCTCTCTTGAGGGAAGCTAATTTAAGGAATCCCTATCTTTTGGTTATAACATTTATTAACGTGCCAAATGACATTTCAGTTTTCCTGCAAAGTCCAACCTAAAGCACTCTTTGGCAAGTAGTAGGATAATGTGAAAAACACTGATTTAATATGGCCACTTCAGCACCCTGTGTTAAATGAAGAAAAAAAAGCTGTGAAAATTATTCTGCACAACTTTATAAAGCTTGTTTTCCTTCTCAAACCAAATCAAAAACCGTTCCTTACCTTCTGTATTCTGCTATTAGTTTAATCAAGTCTTCCATGGAAATCTTATTACTTTCTTGCCTGAATAAAGGTGAGAATCGGGAGTCTCTGTCGACGTTTCCCTGATTATCTTTAAACACTGGTCTATAAAGAAAGAAAAATTACATGTTTATAAACACTCATATATATATATATATATTTGAACATTCGAAATTGTCATGTCACCGTTTAACAAGGTTACGATATGAATTCTTACACAAATTCAAGGGCTTCCTGCAGAGCTTCACACAAGAAAGCTCCTCCGAGCTGTGCTTTTGCAGGAGCACAGGCAATTTCAGTTTACTTCCAAGTGCAGTCCCAGTCCTGTGAAGACTTAAGATCTTGTTTAATCTTACATGAGGCAGACAGTCCCCGCTGACCTCCGGTGCAGTATGACTGCTCACGCTTCAGAGCTGCCAGCGTTTAATGCTAGAACAGATCACCATCTAGTTCAGCATGCACCATTTTTTGCTCCTCTTCTGTAGCTGAGTCTCACTTGAGAAAGCTGGAAGTGTCCAGCACCTCACCGGAGCCGGCCCTCTGCTCCCACCCGCCCCTCCATCACCCTGGCTGCAAGGCTGCCTTCTCCTTGCTTCAAGGAAGCATTTTGAAGAAGTCATTACATCAGTAGGTAGATTCGTCCAAGAAGTTACTAGACAATGAAAATCATGACAATTTTCAATAACAGAAATCACAGCAAGATGACACATCCCAACCCCTGTATCTCACCATGCAAAGAAATGTATGCTTTTGCAGAACCGGGTTAGAAACCGCTACTGAATCTTCCTAAGCATTAAATCTATTCTGTGTTCTCCAGGAGCATGACACCAGCTCACTGGGGCTTAGCCTTCCTTCACAGAACAAGTTTGTGGAGCATTGACAAAATTTTTTGTGAACTAGCTACGAAGCACCAAATGAAATGGAAAAAAAGGATATCCGACTATAACTGGGAACAATAAGCATCAGCTGTTGTGCGCACAGGAAAACATTCCCAGGTATTTCCATTCCTGCTCATTGACACTCGCAGGACTTAATTAAGACATTCCAGTGCCCTTTGTATATCCCCAAGGGTCACACACGCTGGCTGGACTGGATAATGTAACAGCTATCCAAATCAACGAACCTTGGATTCAACCGCAGTGTGCAAAAACATTTCTTAACAAAAGTAAAATGTTCTTGACACTAAGTGCTGTTCTGTGAATCATTTGGCCAATCTTGCTTCCTTAATTTACTTCTCTGTTCCACTGCCAGCGAGAAGAAGAACTGATGCCAGTGCAAATTGTTGCCAAATGCAAAATAATGGAGTAAACCTTTGGAAGAGGATCCCAAGAATAAGTATAAATGCACCGTGTCTTAACTTAATTAACTGAGAAAAGCACCACTATTTCATCTCTTTGTAACTGTAGAAAATAATGAACTCTCTTCTATCACATTTTTGCCTCCAGCAGTTAGAGGGAATAAGGTCCACACCAACATGCCATGTCAAAAGTCTTGTTATCGGGGGAAACCAGACCTAATTTCTGGAAGCCACCACTTACTATACAAATCCCATTAAACTGCTGTCAGACAAAAAAAAAAAAGAAAGAAAAAAAGATAAGATTTAATAATTGCTACAGTTTAGGTGTCACTATGATGTTTTCTGGACTCAGCACTGCTTCCTTTTCCAGACTAATAGAGAGGACTAAAACGTTCAGTGAGTGATTTCCACTGTGGCACTGGGCTCTGCAGCACGATGCTGAGCAAACCCAGGCTCTGCGGCAGTTATTCACCAGGTCCGGCGTAGGTCCTGACAGCGAGCAAGGCACGGCTCAGCACAGCAGGGTGCAGGGGCACTGACCAAGGCACAGCTGGGGTTGTTCATCGTGTAAAAGGAAAAAAGGAAGCAGGTTTGTGCTGGAAGCAGCTCACTCCAGGTCAGTGATACTGAGCTGTGAGCAATGCCTCCCGGAAGGCTCAGGAGTATTGTCACCTCCTCTCCTCCGGCCGCTCTGGTTTGGAGTCAGAAGGGCTTTGGAAGGTCCTCCTGCCTGCAAACACCCCTCCCCAGCACCAGTGCTCCCTAGGTATCCCATGGCCTGCCTCTAGAACTGCTCCTTGTCAGTTCAGCAGCATATCCCAGCCTAAATAATACACCCAGGACAAAATTAAAGGCATGAAACCAGGTACCCACAATAGAAAACAGGTAAGTATTTTTATCCCTCAGCTTACGCACAATACCCCGTTATTGTAAGGCTCTTGCCACTACAAGAGCAAATTAGGTGTCCATTGAAAACAAGATGATCCTTCTTAACATCAGTTATGTTCTGTGCACTTAGGGAAGACTTAGATGGCTTCTGCTGGTCAAACCGCACTGGTGTCTCCATTGCCCTGGCTCATTAAAGCTGAAGAACTGCCAGAGCAGCAAGCATTATGCCTGCAGTTAAGTAACCACAACCCCATGTTTTGCTATATCCTTTCAGGCTGCTGGGCGCAGGTGGAACAAGGCTGATCCTTGTCACAGTGAACATACTGAGGGCATTTGAGAATGACAGCTGTTGCATCAAATAGAAGGAAACGTCATAAAACACTTCTACAATCCAGGAGTGCAGTATTTGTCTGATATATTAACAATTCCTTACTGCTGGTTACTTATTTACCAGGGACATTTTAATAAGAAAAATTTCACAGAAATAAAACCCTGAAGAGATTCTAAAGGTGTTAATTTAGGGGAAAACAAATTAACAGATTTCACTACAGAAACTGAAATGTCATCTCAGTATTCCAAGTGTTTCTACGATTCTACTCTTCTGACATTGTTAGCTGATAGTGCATGATCATAAAAATTCCTTAAGCACAGAAAACCTATACAATGCTCATAATTTAACACTGCAAAAGCTATTTTTTTAAGTAACGGCTTACGATGTGTGGAAAAACTGCTCACCCCCAGGGTTAGTTTCAGTGAGAGATCTGCAGCTACTGTAGATCAGTGCAGCCTCACTACCTTCAGCTACATCAAGGTACACCAGCTGAGAACGGAACCAGCAGCTGCACAAGCTGTTGAAGGATTCAAATATTAGGCTCTAAAATGTGAAGTTTACGAGGGCAGAGAAGGTTTGAAGGAATAGCAGAGGAACAGCAGAGCTAATCTCCGTGAGTGAAGTTTCCTCACACCTACAATATGTAGCTCAGGCACACATTTGCAAACTTTGGCAGTTCTGGCAGGAATATGAGAATGGAAGATGAATTTGACACGCTGTAATTCTAACACATACCGTAATTATACCTGTGAGAGCACACAGACACAGATACCACCAACGGCAGCGAGAAATCAGGGAGGAGCCCTGAGTCATGCTCTTGAATGACGCTAACAAACTGGATGCCATATAAGCTAATTAAGAGTTTCAGTCACATGCACAACACCCAACTGTCAAGATTTTGGCTTGCTGAATGTGTATGTAAAAATCAAACTGTGGCCATCTGTAACCGCTTTAAGGGGGGAAAATTTCCACACAAAACCAGGAGTGTGGTTAATGCCAGAATGAAATAACTGGAAAACACATTTCCAAACCCAGGGCTTTGCTATTTATCCCAGCCAAACCATTTTTTCCCCCGTAGTGTGACAGCCTCCTGTGGAAACTTCTATTTTCAAGCTGTGAAAATAGAAATAGATTTTAGAAGGCCAAATTATACTTTGCTTTTACCAAAGAGAGTCCTGAGTAATGTTAATATATAAACAGATGTAAATGAGTGCAGAATTTGACCCAATGAACTAAAATGCCTTGTGTGACATCACTGATAGCAACAAGTTCACACCCGCGGTGTATTTGGTCAATGATTTTTAAACTATGTTATCTCATAATGTGATTTATAATGAAAAAGTTTAAGAGCTCATAAACACACCTGAGAATATCTTCTGTAATTAATTCTACCGATGGGAGGAAAGCTTTTTCATGGTATGGGCAGTGAAGTACTGAATTAGGATGCCATCCAACTATACTGCCTGCTGGAATGGAGGGATGTCCACAAACCCCAGCTATGCCTTCTGCCCATATGCAGACCCTCTGTGTAAGGCACACACAGTAAGTTTGCAAAACGTTGAACTGGCTGTGCATTTGCTAACACCACAAGCATATATTCCCGTTTATATCTGGGAAATCACAGCCGGAAATATTGGCTAGACAAACATATTTAGGCACAATTTGATCCTGTCCTAGGGAAAGCAAAAATACAGTGTGATGCAGAGGTCTCGGTCATCTTAGTTTCTAAGACTGTGGACTGCACACTGAAAAAAGGAGCCTGTAATTTTGGAGAGAATAGCCAGTGAAACAAGTCATTGCCATCTCTGAAACTGAAAAACTACAGGACTAGAGCCAAGGGCTTCCTCTGACAAAAAGTCTCAAGGAAATAGATGGAGGAACGCTGACTCACAGGTATTCCCATACCCACTGTACCGAGCATCACAGAAGCAAGCTCCTCTCAAAGGGGGCTCTATGGCTCTCATCCTGCCTTACGTCCTTTGCCCCATTCCAGCCTGTGCCAATTAACCAATCTGCATGGAATTCCCAAAAAGACCATTTACCCAACGCATACTGTTGGATGCAGCAGCAGCAACTGCTATGCTCCACTTAGATAAGTCGTAGTTAAGCAGAGCAATTTGTCTATGGGAAACGCTTCTGCTCACGTGGCTGCGGTGACCGGCAGGTGCTGCCATCATATGCCATGCTACTAGAACTCAAAAAACTCACACGCAGGTTTAAATCCAGTGGAGCACTATTTATTAGTCAAGCTTGACCTAATCAAGATTTTATTCTATACTCCAAATCGAAGCGGCCCATTACCACAAAATACGTTTATGCAGTTATTAATACTACATCTGAGATTACCGAGGAGTCGCCAACTGGTATTTTAATAATAAAATATCTGAAATAACAGAGAACTGAAAGGACAGTCTTCTGAAAAGCACCATTTTCCCAGTGCACTCTAGGCTGACAGGCATTTAGGGTGCTATTCGCCTTATAGGGATGGAAGTAAAAACTTCATTCACGTGTCTGTTAGAGTTCCCTTAGGCAGAGGAAGTGCAGCCCTGCAGCTGCAACTCTAGGCTGAGGCACAGCACTACGTAACGCGCCTGAGCAGCACAGCCACGGCTCATACACAGCCCAGCACCTGCGTGCAGCCCAAACCCTAAAACTTGGCCCTAAGCCAGCCCAAACTTGGAGAACCCTATGAAAGAGAAATGCGCTTCCTTCAAAATAAGAAGAAAACCTTTCTGGTTTCTTTTTTTTGGTTGTTTGGGTGGGTTTTTGGGAGGTTTTGTTTTATTTTGTGTGGGTTTTTTTTTCAAGAAACACTCTGAGATAAGATTTGCTGAAGATGCAGAAGAATGTTTAACGTTATTGACATGCGAGAGTGACTAGGCAGACCCAGAACTAATGAAAATCATAATGCCACCTAAAGACAGCTACAGCAACGACTGAGTTGCGGGACATCACTGATGACACCACCCCAGACCAGATGCAGGCAGGACAGAGTTAATAAAAAACCTCATCAGTCTCATGCCAAGCATGCCCCTCTTGCCACCGTACAGCCCATTACATGCTAAAAGTAGCTCTCGACACAAGAGACACCCATCAATATAGTTTTGATGAATGGTCCTTTGGCTACACAGAAGTAGTAAATATTAATGAGTACCCTTGAGCTTGTGATGACAGATCAGAACACATTATCTGCCTTTCTCCTGAGCATGCACGTTCTTCTGCTGTTCCTACTGGATATCGACAAAAATGTATGTCAATAAAAAATAAATGAACTCTTTAAATGGCCAAACCTTACAGTGTGTCTTCTCCTTTGCCATCTAAGTACAATATTCGAAAATCATAAGCTTCCCCCTACGTGTGGGCAGGGGAAACCACGCACTTCTGGTGCTCCATACCTCCACACCAGAAGCACGCAGCCAGCCAGCTGTCCCTCATGGTCATGGGCATGGCCACAATGGGACTTTTTCACCTGGCACTCGCCCCTCCTTCCTCCCTACAGCTTCAGGCAGCTCTCCATGCGGCCTGCCATGGTCAGAACAAAAGCCACAGAGAAGAAGGAATGCTTCACTTGGCATTCAACAGCTTTTCTTTTTATAGGGAATATAAAAATTTTATATTCCCTGCTGTATGCATGGCAGAAAGAAGAGAGAGCTGTCACAGGGACACAGAGGAGGGTCTCAGTCAGGGAGCTCTCTCATCCCAGGCCAGCAGTAAGCTGAGGAAATTGCAGAAGACTGAGGAGGAAAAACTGGAGAGAAAAGAGAAAGGAATTACATGGAAACTTGAAGGGAGAATAAAAAGAAAGCAAGCCATATCTGGTTTTGTGAGTTAATGTGGTCAAAGGGGATCAAGAGGCACAGGGGTGCCTTCATCTTAAGGGTGAGACCAGCAAGAGGTTATCCAGAAGGAGAGGAAGAACAAAAATCCATTACTGCCACTGCACTGACCTGCAATAAAACCCAACTGACCTGCCAAACAAGAAAATAACAGCTGTCACCTAATAACCACTAAAAATGCAAGAGTACCTAAAGCATAATGCCTCAATATCACCCCCAAGGCACTTTTTTAGGGTCACCATAACCTCCAAATCATTAGTCAGAATTTTTTTAAAGGCTGACAGACATCATAACAAGAACAGAGCTTCAAACTTGTGCAGCTGTATTTTAGGTGGCTATTGCAACTGTATTTCAGACTATAATTATCTTTGTAGGAAATTCTTGTGAGAACTGTGACTTTGAAGTCTCTTCGGTAATTTTTAGCACCAAACCACTGGTGAAGCTCATGATAAATTGGTATTCTGTCAGCCACCTTTGCTACTCCCTGGTAACTTCACTAGGTACCTGAAGAAAAGATTCCACCCCAGTAACATTTAATGAGAAAGTAACCAACGTTCAGCTGTGTGAAAAATAGGACAATGAAATAAAATAGCTGCAGGATCTTCTGGGGTCCTGGACCACCCAGAAAGCTTTGCTTAGCTTCAGGCAGAAAAAGTGGAAAAGAATAAAAAGATACAAGCCCAAGACCAGAATAAGCTATAAGGTGCTTATACAATTATAAAAAGTGTTAATACATACCTCACTGACCATGCAAATGGCATACGGTATTTTCCCAGCTTGCTGCAGAACTGTTTATTGGATTTTAACACTTTCTGTGCACACTAAAAAAAAAAAGAAAATATTAATTATTTCTTCAAGATCATTATAATATCTGAAATGCAGCACAGAGTACACCCAAGCACTCCTCTGCTGAAGAGGCTTTAGCGACCCTAAAATAATTTAGCCCAATAAAGCCTGTAACAGAAGGTTCTGGGTGGACAGCAAAGACATCACAGATGAATATGGTGCTGCTGATGAATTAAACCCCTTCACCATCCCTTTAGTCAGAATTGTGCTAGTTACAGTTATTATTCCAGTTTTCTGTGATATACCCAACACAGATGCACTGCCTGCTCTCAGAGAGAAACAGGAGCCTACCCTAACTTTTCTCGTATATGAAGTGCACTAACTCATAACTTCTGAAAGACTGCTGAAAGAGAATTTCACTGTGCTGAGACATAACTAGCACAGGAGCGCACCACGAATGGATTCGTACGCTGCAGACAAATGGTACTTCATTGATTCTGTCAATGGAACTTGGACATTTGCTTTCTTTGATGTGGGCATCCTGTGAGCTTGTGCTGTTCAGCAACCACACCCTGGTGAGATCTCTGAGCACATTTTGCATTTTTGCTTCCAATAGGCTGAAGCTGACAAAGAACAAACTGATGTTCCTGTTACATTACCTTAAAAGAATCAGGATTTTTAATGTAAGGTTCAGCACTGCTGGCAATGTTTCCCGAAAGCACCTTTTCTATTTTTGCCACTAATACAATCTCAGAATGAGGATTACTTATAGAGAAAAGAGCCTGTGGATAAAAGGAGAGAAGAATTAAAAAGTATATAGCAATACTCGAGAAATTAAACACTGTCAGTGCTCTCTGTGGATGGAAACAGTAACAAAACAAATTCAGAAAGGATTATTGAGGATTATCATCTCTACATATTCAATACGGCCAGACAGGATATAAAACCTTTGTGCTAGTGCTGAAGTGAGCCTGTGCACATGCGGTACCTTGCAAGCAGACTGACTCAAGTCAAGCAGCAGTATGACCACATGAGCATCGCCAAACCTAACTGTCCCTCTTGGATAGTATTTAAATGCTGGCCAAAATCAGTCACACCTCAGGGGAATGGCAGGGAGAAGAAAAGGCAATGTATGGGCTTTCGGGGTAAGGCTTACAGCAACAGCAAGAATGTGGAAGGACTTTGAAATTAATGCAGCATCTAGATGGCATGTTAACTTGGGGTTTTGTTTGGCTGGTTTGGGAGCGGTCAGCAAATGAACTCAAAGAGCACAGGAAACATGGGTCGTTCTTCTAAATAACAGACACTAACTTTTCCCAAAGTTTTGATTGGTTTTAAAGTCTATACAGGGAGCTCAAAAATCAAGCATCTTCATACAAGTACCACTGATATACAAAAAAAAGATTATTCTTGAAAACAAGACCCCTTGGCAGTACAAATGAAAATGCATACTACTGCTGAACTAAAACGAGTCACACAAGTCACCAAGTCATGCAAGTCACACTTGGAATACCTGTTTTGGGTACTTCAGCCATTCTTCTGGGAACCCCTTGACCTGTGGTTCTTCCATTTCATTTGAGTCTATATTTTCAACAGTGCCATTTTCTAATGAAAAGGAGGAACCTGAAATCATCTGTCTAACGAGTGTGTGGTTCAAATCCACGTGGAAATCAGCAGAGATCTTCCTGCCGTCCCTGACATCATACAGCGCCACGCTCACAAAGAAAGGCTCTACCTGGAGAAAACACCAGAAACATAATTTAGCAGTAACTGAGAGCAAGGGGGTAAACTATCTTTTAATAGGTTCCTGCAGCTAGTAAAAAAGAAAGCAAACAACCATTATTTATAAATTCTGAGATCCATTAAAAATACATGTTCACACACACCCCTGCCAAAACTAGTTTCCAACCATGTGATTTTAAGGGCTTTTAAAGGTAGTTAACAATGCGCCAGAACCGTAAATGACAGCTAACTTAGAAACTGGTGGAATAAAAACCAAATATCACAGACAGTGTCGCAGACGATTATTAGAGTAAATGAATAGAGCTCCAGAGAAACACGTTGTAGGATTTTTAAAATGTAGATTCAGAGTCTTTATAAAAGAAAGAAGAGTGAGGGTGGGCTTTCCTGGGATTGTCAGAAATGCGGTACAAAGATGACAAATATAAGTAGATGAAAAATGTTTACTGGTACAAACACAAATGTGTGGGTGTATAATTCTGTGGGAAACACATGTTCCATTTTGCTATGAAACCAAGACCATTCAAACCACTCTGACAGTACCCACTTATTCTGTTGTGCAGTACCAGGGAATTAAGTCCTATGACTGTAAGTAACCTCCACAGAGCCTCCCTAGTTCTGATGAAATAAATCACTCCCAGAATAACACCTTCTGAGCTGTCCAGAAATCAGAATCCTAAAACTTTGGAGATAAGGAACAACACATGGCAGGCAAAATACTCTACGCTTTTTTAGCCTCTGTAGTGAATTATTGCATGCCCTTGGTACAGTTATTATGACTTCATTTAAACAGTTATTCCAGTCTGCCCAAAAAAAAAGTATTGATTGCATCATGCTGAATATGCACTCACTGGAGAGGTCATCTTCAAATGAGAAAAAAAAAATAAACAAAAAAAATCAATGCCTCAATATGTAATGTATGAAAGTTGAGTTGCCAGCACACTAATTTCTCAAAACCTTCCTGCTTCAGGGAAGAACTAACTAAGGACTGACAGCTACATCTCGCTTTTCCCTACCCTTTTTTCTTAAAGTAAGAATAAGCAAAATTTTCTGGTTTTACTTAGGCTTTTCCACTAGATGAAGCATCCAGTCCTTTCCATTTTGCCTTCTCTTCTGTAATTTAATCTGCTTGGTTCCTGGCCTCTCTCTGAAAAACAGCTCACCAGCAACTGATATTCAGTTGCCTCCCTACATTGGTCTCGGCAGTTTAAACTTGTTCTTACAGCAATTGTTAAAAATCCTCAAGGATTTTAACATTTTTAATTCCTCAGTGAACTGTAGCTAAAAGCCTACAGTCTATATCAGCTTCAAAATGTTTACTGAGATGTTCATCAGATTCATTATTCAATCCAAAGGGATGGGCAGAAGAGGAGAAGCAAATGCAATATGTGTGTGTGACACAGCTTTCCTTTTACCTTCTCTTTCCAAAATAACAAGTGCAAAGAAAGAGAGGGGAAAGAGGAGAGGGGGGAATAACAAAAAAAAAAAAAAAAAAGAGAGAGAGAGAGAGAGAAAAAAAAATTGCAGGGAAATAAATAAAACTTACATTGGTTGAAGGATCATTTTCATTTTCAGTAACACAGGCCTGGAGATTCAAACTGAGGGATTTGCAAGTTATCAAGATCCTCTTTGCAGGCTTTTCTTCAAATGGCTTGATCACCGAGTTCGTCCCTGGAAACTCCTTTTTCTGAGGATTCAATGACTGAAAGAAGTTGGGCAATTTGTTATATATGGGGCAAGCACAGCATTCCAAAACTAAGCTTTTTAAAGGTTTTGACAATCGCTGGAAGCACTTGAAAAATCACTGCTGATATCTTCACATTACCATAGTAAATGAGTGTTATTTCTAATTTGTAGATTAGAAGCAAAGCAACAAGATTGCCTGAGGGCACATATAATTTCAGGGGCAGAATTAGGGATCCTATAACTTTAGAACAGATTTTTTTCTTGTTTATTGACCACTTCTGAAACTTTAGCTTTTAATTTCCTCATACAGGTTGAAGAGTCTCATATTTCAGACTGTAACACCACATTTAGGATTATGTTTGAGACCCTTCCCCTCCTTTCCCCTTACTTACACACCACACCACTATTTTAATTTGCTTTATATTTTTAATAATGGCACTACAGTTGACTGACAACAGGTTCAAGTTTGAATACATACTGGCCCCGATTTTACTTGAAGTCTTCTTTTTTTTAAACTATGATAAACTTTCCAGTTAAATTACCAACAAATGTACATTCAGTGCAAGGAATAACATGCTTTGAATCATGAACTCTGACACTAAATGATAATCAAGCTGAAGGTGAGAAGAAAAGCAACCTGCACTTCCTACATTTCCAGACAATATTTTTTTTTTTTCACATAGACAGCCTTTTGTACCTCCAACTATACCTTCCTACTGCTTTTTATATCCATTCATGTTTTTGTAGTCAAATTCAGTGTAATGAATAACAATAAAAACACTGTTCTTGTAACATCCCCAGTCGAGGAGAAGGTTCTCTCTTGCAATATTTTCAGTTTGCTTTAACGATTCAAAGCTTGGCTAGACTGGACTAGATGACCTCCAGAGGTCACTTCCATCCTCAACCATTCTGTGATCATACACGGGTAGAGTCTATACAGAAATCTGTACGGAATAAAGATACCCCCCCTCACCCTTCGAAGCTGAAGTCTCAGGTATACCTAGTTGCTTGCTAAAATCCAGTCCACTTTGGTGGTTTAGCTAACCCAGTTAGCTCACACCACATGTATTTTAAGCCTTCTAAGGACCAGAAAAAAAATAGTAATTTCACTTACTGCTATATCAGGATCCAAAGAGAAAAGATTTAGTCGCTCTGTATTTCTAGAGGCTTTCACTGTTTCTTCTGTTTCTGTGATGTACTGTAGTGACAGATAATAAATTAGTGTTCTGCACAAGAACAGAAATCCATAGAGTTGTTCGACTTCTAAATGAATGATCAATGTTTCACTTGTAACAACACTTCTCATTTCTGCAGTAGTTATCCCAAAACACCTTCAAGCACTCTTTGAAGGTTATATGCTTGTGAAGCAGGGATTTTCAGGCCATGGTATACTTCTAAGGAACCTCAAAATGGATCAGTTGAGAAATTCAAGCTCCTATCTTGTTACTAAAGAATCTGAATCCATTGTGTAAGATGTCAGAACAGTGGATCACTGCATTAAAATCACTTTAGGGATTCTCAGGTAGAGGGCAAAAAACCCAACCCAGCCCCACAGAAAACCACTTGTGTCAGAGGGAGGGCAGAAGGGGGAGCAGGAAAGCGCAGCGCAGCCTCATGGTGGGCAGACAGACAGACTGCAGTGTGTCACCCACAGGTACGGCTGGGAGTCCTCTCCCCATCCATCCCTCTGCCCCAGGGCAGGACCAGTCACACCAGTCACATTATTTCTGATGGACACACGCCTAAGTTAATAAGCAGCTCTCTGATAAATGCAACTCGATTACTTCCTGAAGTCACTTGCAGGCCACCAGTGGTCTTTGAAATATCTTTAAGACACATTTTAGATATCTGCATTAACTAAACCATTCAAAAGTATCCACAGATGAGACGATCAGATATTACTGTTGTCCTTAATCCATAAACGCAGTTACCTTTTATCTGATTGGCTGAAGGGGTTGGGTCTTTTTAGTCTAGAGAAGAGAAGACTGAGGGGGGATCTCATAAATGTTTACAAATACTTAAAGGGAGGATGCCAGTCTTTTTTCAGTGGTAGCCAGTGATAGGACAAGGGGCAATGCGTACAAAATCAAATATAGGAAGTTCCATCTCAACATGAGGAGGAACTTCTTTCCTTTGAGGGTGGCAGAGCACTGGAACAGGCTGCCCAGAGAGGTGGTGGAGTCTCCGACTCTGGAGACATTCCAAACCCACCTGGATGCCATCCTGTGCAACCTGCTGTAGGTGGACCTGCTCTGGCAGGGGGGGTGGATCAGATGATCTCTAGAGGTCCCTGCCAGCCCCTAACATTCTGTGATTCTGTGATTGATCAGTTGTTTTGTTTTCATTTTGGGGGTTTGTTTGTTTTAGAATTCTAGGTCACCACTTCACATATATGAATACAATCTGCAGTAACATGTAGACCAAATTCTGACCTCATTTGCATATACATCTTTCAGTTCAAATCTGTGGCAGTGACGTCCTCAAGTAGCATTTGCCTGTGTAGATAGCCAGTATCCATAGTAGCTCACTGACAGAAGACTAAAAATATCTATACTCATTTAAGAAAAAGCAGTGAAATACTTCCAATCTAGTTTTTCATCAAAAAGCTTCTTAGCATCATCTACAATTATCTCCTCCAGACGAAGCAGTTTACGAGATCCAGAGGACAAAACGCTTCCCCTGATACTACAAGGCATCTTTCAATCAAATTACAGAAGGCGATGAGCAGTTCACAGATCATTTCCTTGCAAGTCACACAGGAAATCCTGGCTCTCCAAGGGCCAAACTCTTCTGAAATGCAGTTAAAAAGAGTATATATTTCACACATAACTGCAGGGACCAGACCCTTACTGATTTCACAGGTCTAAATCAAATCACTCTAGGGAGGCACCTACTTTCTTTACATCCAGTAGAGCTTTTCTCATTTAAACAAAGCCATTAGCTGTTCAGAAAGAAAATTATTCCTGTCATTTTTCATGGCTCTAACAACCGCAATGGACTGTGCTACATTTTCAAACCTTTCACAATATTTATGCCATCTATTGGCAGGCATTTTTCACCTAGGTAGCACTTTCCACTAAGCCTGTCAAGACAAATAAAACATCCATTACTTTCGCGAAGTCTGGGTGCAAGGTGTTCTCTGAAGAATCAGTCTCGTCTTGAGAGCAATCATAATTCACTGAAACTTCTGCAGGGTCTTGAAAAGAAGAAAATAATACGTAAATGTTTTCATTATGCTTGCTACTACCATTGGGTTTAAAAAAAAAAAAATCCCCCCTGCTATTTCCCTTTAATTCCCTTTAGTATCAACAAGCTAACAAATGGAAGAGATACTAATGTAAACCTCTGTCCTCCTCAACCTCATTTCCCACCGGTGCTTGCTGTAACTTAGTCTATATTTAAGCTTTCAAACAAGACGCCTGACTCTACTCAGTGAAACATCTGATGTGTTCATCCACAGCAAATACTCCTACCCACAAGAGAGACACCCATCTTTGCTCTCTTGGTCCCTCCTTACTCTCTCTTGGGAAGGGGACAGACGCAGTCCAGACTCCATGAGCTGTAAATCTATGGATCCGGAGAACAGCGCTATACAGCAACCCCTTCTCTTTACTTAGCAGGGAACATTCTGCTTGCACTAGATAATTCAGCCCAACGTGAAATAAGTCATTACAGCCATTTAAGGCTCTTCTGCCAAGAAAGCATCATCCTTTTGACAAGTTAACTCCATAGCACATTCCTCTTGCTTGTTATCAGGTTTTTACTAGTAGAGACTTCTGTTTTCTGTTAGCCTTATGTCTTTGACCTTTTATGCACATATTTCTTCCTGTTTCATTAATATCCCTTATGGGTGGGATTTTCAAAAGTACTTCTCTGATTCTGAAGTGCAAGTCTCTTGTGCCTCCAAATTACAAGATCTTTGGCTATATGAAGAGTATTCTGACCCTCCAAAATCAGAATTTATTATAAACAACAGCCTTCAATTAGCTCTGAACTTCCCCAAGATTCAGATGCATGTGGATTCAAAGCTTTTATTCAGCTCAGAGAACAAACAGTTCAGGTTTGTATTAAGGTTTCAAGTGTTTTCAGTCTCAGAACTTCAGCTGGAGTTCATCCAAACTGAACGTGGATTTATTATGTGGAGGAATGAGTTACTGCCACACGAAGACTGCAGTATAACAGAGCGTCCAATTCTTTCTTCCACAGTGAAAGCACATTAATACGCAAGCTCACAAAAGCAAGAAATGAAAAGTCAATAAGCTTCCAGAGAAAGAGCAATATAACACAGCTGGGGTGGTTTTTTTTTTTTTAATTATTAGCTCCAGATTTTTAAAGAAAACAAAACACTGGAAAAAAACTTGATCTAACCTCTCTCCAGCACAAAACTTTTTAAAACCTTCAGCCTCCCAAGGCAGTAAAGCTCAAAGTACTAGCAAGATCATTGACAGAGCGGACGATATTTGAAAGAGAGCTGCATGGGCAAAGCAGAGCTACGGTGCTCCTGCTGACTTTGTGGGGAGCAGCTTTACCTCCCCCACAGCCCTTTGAAAATGATCTGTGGGGAGTTAGCTGATGTTGTTCAGGGGTTGCCAAAAGACTGGTGCTGCTTCGTCAGAAATCAATAGGTGCAGAATCTATTACAGACTCAGGCAGTTGAAAATGATTCAATACTGATATCTGAAGGTTCAATTTTTTGCATGCGATTAAGAAAAACCAATGCAAGACACTATTTACTCTTACCAAGTTTCAGATCAGTGAGATCTGCACTTTTCCTCTCCTGAACGGTTCCCTCTGGATTTATTTGCAGGATTTTGTTGAGAGTAAAAATCCAGTCATCCATATCCTGCTCGTTTTCAGCTGCCAGTACAAAGTATGTGAGATCATTCATTTTCAACTCAAAGGCATGTTTCCTAAGCCTGTTATTCTGTTGGAACAAAAGGAAAACAAAAATAAACACTAGAACTGATTATAAAATGGTACTGAAAAAGGCATCCATCAGATAGACTCGTATATGGTCACTCCTTAAAAATAACGTTTAAGCAATATTCAGTGGCTTTAAAGAAAATCCAAGTAGTGCAATATTAACGTAAACTATGTCAATTTACTGTTGGTTCTTTGTGCATCTAAGATCTTCTATGGTCAAATATTCATCTTCCATTTAGCCATAGAAATATAATACTACGGACAATAACACTTCAAACCACAGTAGGGAATACCTCCCAACTGGAATAATGAAAGATCTTTGATGGTGAAGATGCATTGCTACATGAGTCGTAGCTGTATGGAAAGAACATCTCGAAAGCCCTCAAATTTATCTAATTAGTGAGGCTTTTATCTCTCAGTCTTATGGAAGCAGTTGCATCAATAATGTCCTCCTTGCTTAAATCTGAAATAACCCTGACACATCCTACCCCCTATTACATCATCAAACTTCTACAACCACTGACTATGGACATCAGTCCCACTGTTTTGTTTTCAATATTCCAGAAAATTGCCAACCCTTTGTTGACACATCTAATTTTGGAGTGATGCTGACAAATGAAAAACAATTCACCCACTCCATAACTGACCACGTCACTCAATTTTATTATTCTTCATTAACAGCCTGAACTAACATGACAATGGCATCCTGTAGTTCTACATACTATAGCTATTTCTCAGTACAGTCCTATACCAACAAGTTACTAAGAATAGCTTGTAAGCCAAATAGTGAGACGGTAGTTATATTTTTATTCAAGAGGAAGAGATGCAAAATCTGATACAGATTAGCAGAGGAGGAGACCGAGAACCCAAGACGCTGAGAATAAAGTTCCATGAACATTCTTTTTCCAGCAGCAGAGATGATTTAGAAGATTCCTACATGATCTGTTGTTAATCACTTGCTCCAGTCCTTATATACTACGTGTCATGACCCACCTCAGGAATCAGTTAAGACTGAACAACAACTTGTGGAGCTATTTGGGTCAACAGAGTCAGTCAAATCTCGGCTTTTCAAACCGACTTGGGATTGTGTGCGTGTATGTGTCTGTGTGTGCGTTATTTTTTAGTTCCGCTACTGGAAATTCTCTTGATAGGAAATAGTTTTCCTCTCAGGTACTTTATTGAGGTGAATATTCTTTCAGGCATATAAATTTTAATTCACTCAACATAGGATAAGAATGGGGTTGGGTTTTGTAGCAATTGGTTCTCAGGTGTCCAATTCTTTTCTTCATCCTGAAATCACTCTAATCCTCCAATCACTGCATACATTCAAATTAATGTAAAACAAGGACTAAAATTTCACTGAAACCTGTTTTTATTAATATAACATGAGGGCTTGACCAAGGGGTAGAAGTTGAACAAAACTATGTTAAGTATCCTAGGTAGTGGCCATTCAAAACTTTTAAAGATAGGCTATTTGTAGTAGTGGATTATGTATACCAATTTATGTACAATCTATAAAGAAAAATGCTACGTTTGAATTTGTCTTCAGAAAGCATAAAGACCATTAAAATGAATGTATTTCTTGTCTATGCTATGTACTTCCCTTACAGACACGGCCAAGATCTTCAAATCAGGTACTGTAACACTATTAGACATTATCCAATAGAGCAATACATCTTGCATGCCAGGTCGTAAGAATATTAGCGCAGGAAAACTTCAATATCCACTTTTCCATCTGCACTTCAGACTTCTGGCAAGCAGATGAGATCTACAGCAAAGTCTTTGTTTCAAACCTAAAGCCAACTATTTTCTTCCAGATCAGCTAATGGGGGGGGGAGAAGGGGGAAAAGTACCATTTCTCCATTTGCTTCTCTTTAAGTCCTTCCATATGGTATGTGGACATTGAGGTTGACTTGTAATCTTCAACACTTAATTTCAAGTTTAAAATTTCTTCCAGAAGGAAATAACACAAGAAGATTCAAAAAGAAACCATGGATGAGCTATAAATAAAACATCAGGCTAAGTCTAATGCCTGCAGGGTCATTCTTCCAAAATAACAGAATTTTTTTGGAAGTATTTTTTATTTTATCTGGAGATGATTTATCCAGGATGTTTACTACAACTATCCAACCTCTATCAAACAGGAACTCAAAGTCATTCATAGAGAGTTAAATGATTTATAGTGGCATTAAAAATCATTAAATCAGAACTTTCAAATCATAGTTTTCCTCTAGATCTCAGTTTTACCCAACTCTTTCTCCACATTCTACGGTCTCCACGTCTATGGCAACTCTAAGTCAGGTTTTGTTTTTCAGCCCTACGATTCTAAGTTCATCACAGACTTTGACAGCTGATGATACTTGCCCTATTACCCCCTTGGCTAAGACTCTCACTTCTTGCTAGTGAAGATAGCCCATAAATTTGTGCATCCCATTCTAAATGTCAATCAAAGAACAATCAAGAAAACTAGTGTCTGGGAGTAAGCAACAGGAGAAAATACAGTTCAAACAGTTTGGGACAATTTGCAGGAACACCATAGATTTAGAAGGCAGCCATCAAAGTTCAGGAGGAGGATTTCAAAGGTTTCTCGAGCTTTTTTTGTGAGAGGTTAGTCAAAAAGACCAGAAATCTTGCAGTCAGGACACTTCTGCTATCATGGAGTGTCATCTGAAACAACGCAGCAGAACAGGCACCCTCTGGAATAGCATTAAATCTGCACCTAAAACCACACTACAGGGACATTCAGGGCTTAACTAGAGTTCTGGCTGAGACTCATCTCAAGAGAAAGCACACGCTGCCTGCAAACAGGAGCAAGAAGTGACTTCTAAATAGGATTTCTGTATAGGAATCTCCTCTAGGGCTTCTGCCACATTTCCAAGCTACCTGTTAGAGTAGCTTTCAAGCCAATGGATGGACACAGCCAAACATCATTGTCCTTCTTCATATTTATCTCCATCCTGTCCTACACCTGTTTGAAAAAAGAAACACCCTTTTGAACTACACCTACACTGTAGGAAACAGTCGCTTCCTACAGAGCTGGGTAATTCCCTGGGTGCAGGAAGAAGGTTCTGCAGGGGACTGTCAGCAAATATTTGTTGCCAGAGTGAATTACTCACTGATTATTATTGCTCTGAAGGGTCTGTTTAGGGGCGAAGGAGAGACTTCCCTACCAACAAAAGCTTGTGTTTATCAGGGGCCTCACCTTGCATTACCTGAAAGGTTTATTTCAAAGCAACCCTCACATCAGTCTGTGCTAGCACTGTTACCAATCTTTACTGCTTAAGTAACAAAGAATAAAGTATGGCTAAAAAAAAAGGAATGTCCTTATATTTAGTGAAAAAATGGGGCTAGATCAAGCACAGTAACCTACTATTTAAGATAACATCTTGTTTAGAAAGGGGGAAAAAAGGGAAAAAAAAGAAGAAAAAAAGAAATGCATTAACAGAATTAGAGGAAACGTAGAGCAAGTGCTGGAGGGGGAAGCTAAGAACTCAATCTTAGGGGCAACGACAACAACAAAAGGGTGGCATCAGACATTTCTGACTATTTATTTTTCCAAGCCACAATAAACAATAAGGCTCTGTCTGACCTGCTGCCATTAAGACTCTCTTTCACCTCCAAAAGTGATGATTTTCAAGGTGGTTCAGGATACAGGATTAATTTACCACTTGCCCAAAAGCCAATGCTTTGTAAGCAGAGTCTCTTTAACCCACAACAAGCAAGCACGCTCTTAGTGAGCATGAGGTAAAATCTGGCAGCTAAGAAAATAATTTCAGTGAAAAGAAACACTTTATGATTTTTTTCCCACGGGAGCATATGCACGATCTGCCACCATAGATCAACGGTGGGTTTTACAACCTGTTAGTCTGAGCACTTGCACCAATTTAAAGAGCGAAACTAATGGTGTTTTCATTCCACAAAACTGCTAGAGACCACTATTATATTAATGTATGTGTTCTTCTACTTGCCTTTTTAAATTTATCTGACACCCAAACAGTACAATGAAACTGAAACTTACCTGTATGACTCCTGTACAGGAATCCAAGAAAATACATCCCTTTGGCTCCTTTGATATTTTTTCATCTTTATAAAAATTCATAATATATGAGTTATCCGACAACTGTGTCAGCTGGAAGTAGCGCTTTTTGAATGACTAAAGCAGGGGGGGGAAAAAAAAGACAACTGCTGTACTGCAAATTATTTTCACTGATACTTATTCATATGTTTTACATAATAGGCAACTCCTAACTGCACTTCAATTGCACTATTTGCAGACAACTATGATATTACTTTACTATAATTTAAAGCAGTGTAATCAAACCTGAGATAAAAACAGCTAAATGACAATGGCAAACAAGTGTGCCTCTGTGGGGGATATAAATCCAAACGGAATAAAGAAAGAATAATGCCGTCCCCTTACCCGAACAGTAATGCTATTGTTTACAGTGCTGTTGAAATTCCCTTTATAAAGCCATCCAGACTTGTAAACTCCCGCTGCTAATCCTCCTCCTCCTCCACCACCACCTTTTGAAGATGAGTGGGATGTTGTATCCTGTATGAAAGACATGATTAATATTGCATGGACTTGTTTTTTGAATTCTGAGACAAAAGAAAACTGTAATGTGTTAATACCTGCTTGATAACAAATAATCATCCTTTCATTCCTTTTAAAACAAGATGATATTAATACGCCTGCTGTGCACATGATGACATAAGAGACAAAGCTGTTCTACTACCTTCAGAGTTATTTAAAATATGAAATATTTTATAGGAGATAATGAGGCTCCATTATCATTCTTTATTTGATATTAAAGCAATAAATAACTCTTCCCCAGGAGAAAAAAAAACCCCACCCAACAACAAAAAACCACACCAAAACCCAGAATACATACTTCGTCCTTATCCACGTCTTCATGATCAATTTCAAAGGAATGTGATGGCAGTTTCTCTGGTCTATATTCATTTCTGGGAGGGGAGAAAAACGATCTTTAATTTTATTTGTTTTTTAAAAATAATCATGTACCTGCTATTTCAGGGATGCAACCATCCTGAGCCCCTGTGGCATCTTCAGTACACCTATTTCGGTGATCCTATTGCCTCCTTTAAAAATCACTACAGTTTCAAAATACTGCTTTTTTCTTAAGCCATGGATATGGGGTTTTTTCAACACTATGAAGTTGCAACAGTTCTATACAAACTAATATACCTCCTCTTGGTCTCTTCGCTGTTCTTTACCACAACAGCCAACAAACCCCAATTTCCAAAGAGACATCCCATTTAAGGCTCTCAAATGGTGAGAATGAACTCTTTAAAAGCTTTTTCTAACCAAGAACATTGGAACATTCTTCTTAAAGCTACTCCATTTCTTCAGTATTTCAAGATATTTTTACTATTCAATAGGATAAGCACAGCCTTAAAGTGATTTTTAAAAATATGCAGATGTCTTTTTGATGTGGTGCCTTTTAAGATCTCCATATTGTGGACTCAAAACCAAAACTGAATACGAAAAGGCAAAGCCCCTAAGCACTTGCTTAATTTTAAGCACATAAGTAATTGTACTTAATCCCAGAATACTTTGCATATTGCAGAATTAAACCTTAAGTAACAGCCAAATATGTGCTAAAAATTCAAAGGTATTTTTGAATGGAGAAAAAATAGATTTTTCCTGTAGCCTGAGAGATACCAACATCGTTTTTGCATTCCTGAGGATTACAAATCTCATCTTAGAAATATTCAGTTATCATACGAAAACCTACAAAATCTATCACACTAAAAGCCATCATTTATCAGGAAGACCGGTTTTCCCAGAAGTTACTTTCACCTACCTAGACTGAAAAAGGGAACAGAGCAACACTACTCTCCTCTACCATCCAACAAAGCAAATCCAAACAGAAGTGGAGAAACCACACACTCCTAAAGCTAGTTTCCTCTCTCAGCTTAACAAAACTTCAGCACACACTAGCAGGAAATGTTAAATACAACTAATTTAGAAAAAAAAAAAAGTGATAACTTTGACTTTTTCCATTTTCTATTCATTCATACACTACTTACAGATCAGGAAGACCACAGTAACGGGCAATACCTATCTCCTCTTCACTGTCCTCATTGCAAAGTCAGTGTTCTCGTGACGTGATTACCCCACTGCAACCAAAGTCAGCATTTCAGCAGAGCCAGGACAACCAAGTGCCCACAGAACACTGGGGTGGTTTATTCTCTCTTGTAGTTGGTTCTGGTTTGGGGTTTTGGTGTTTATTTAATGTAAACAACTGCTTGATATTTTGAATACAACTAACGTTTGCAATCTATTGACAATTTTGATATCTGTAAAAATGTTAATATTCAGAATATTTCTGTTGGAAATCCATTGCAGGTTTTCCAATGCAGCCAAGGACAGCTGCTAAAAATTATTACACAAAAAATCCCTCCTACCCAAAAGAACCCCTGAACAAAAAACCTATGCCAAACCCCACCTTTTACAAAAACCACCATTCAGGCCTTCACATTTTTAGGTAAAAACCCTATGAGCTTATTCATTATTCAGAGCTCAAAGTGCACTGCAGTGCTCTTGGGGTGATGTGTAGGCAGACTGACCGATGCTCTCTAGCCACACACGGACAAGTAGCACCACTGCACACATTTGCTTGAGGACACAGCAACAGGAAAGGTTAGTCAGCTACTAAAAAAAAAAAAAAAACAAACCAAAAACCCAAACAAAACCCCAGCCCTGATGCCCTTGATGCTTTTGGGGAGAGGAAAGAAGGAGGTGTTGACACCTCACCATACAAGACAGCAACTCTGTCCCACTATGCCGCCCATGGTCAGAGCCTGTCCCATTAAACCACAGCCCTTCCACAAGCCTGAGCACATGGTAAGCTGCTCAGAAAGAAGGAAATCCTTCTGTCCTCTCAGCAGAGTTGTAAGAGACAGAAAAGGACAGACCGCTACTGCCTCAGGCGTCAGATCTCACTGACCACCCACGAAACACTCATCCACTCAGACCTCTGTGTCATTCTCCGTAGAAGAAGTTCTCCCCTTCCTTGAGTGGAAAACCTTTTGGGCACGCTCCTCATCATTCTAGGGCAGGCAGCTAAAGCGTGGTAAGGACATGACCTTGTTCAGTTCACCCTCCTCTTCTCTGCCTACTGCCTCTTCAGACCCATAGGAAGATGCAGAATTCCAAGGGACCAGACCTGAAGTATCTACCAGATGTTCCAGGTTTTCTATAAATGACAGCAAAAACTTTGCTAAAGACTATTTCTGTTCCCAGACACACTGTCACCACAGCACACACCAAGCAACTCTTGTTCTTCTGCCAGCCTTCCACTTGCTCAAGAAGCAAGAACACACCAGCACAAAGCATAAAAAATGGTCTAAAAAGAGGTAGTGAGAGCACACAGAGAAGAATTTAAGGGGTAGAAAGACCTGAGAAAAATCTGAAAGGAGGAACACACTCAGAGAAAAACCAAAGCAATTGCTAAATATTTTGGTCATGTTGCTGTGCACATGCCATTGAGCTCTCCCCCGGTGCCACACCACTACTTAGGGGAGTTGCACCATGGACCATGCACCATGTTGAGCCCTCACCGCTGGCCCAAGGCGGTCGGCATCACACTGCAGCCACTTCCCAAACAGAAACAGTCCGTACTCAGAAAGAATAACTTTGATATCTGATAAAAATCTCCTACACTATGCAGCCATTACTTGACACATTGCATGACTGCGTGAAACAGCACACCATTATCTCACCTACAAATGAAGTCTTTCAGCATTGCTGAAGGCTGCTGAGTCCCAATTTGTGTGTTTCTAAATGGCAAAGCCCATGGGAAGGTTCAGCACACCCTCAGTGATGAAAGTACTTGAGCCACAGTTAGATCTGGTATTGTAAATGATGTTCCTTTCTCACGATGCAAAGCTAAACACTTAACACTCATCCCATCTTCCCCAATATAATGATTTCCTATAAAGGAATTGATGCGACAATATGCTCAGATTTCTGATAATGCAACAGCAGTTTTGCACAAATGAAACAAAAAATTGTGGAAACCGGGCATCCAGAGCTACCAACAGTGAGACAAAATACTACAACAAGGGCGTATCAAGCCATCCAACTCAATAACTTGCATGTGCAGATCAAGGTCCATTGACATTGAAGAGGCTGGAAATGGTACAAAATGACAAGGTATGTTAAGCTCAAAAGCCATGGCAATTTTCAGCACACAAAATACAGACACTCCTCCTATAACTTTGCTTCTGAAACATTAACCAGTGCTGCATCCAAACCACTCCCGATTGCTATGTTCTGACATGACAGAACAAGATCTCTTGTTTTCTTATAGTCCTCTATGCAAGGTGGGGGGAAAAAAGTAAGATGTGAGACACTGTAACATCCCTGGAGCATGAACTCATAAAAACAAATCATATTAAGCACCATATTAAAATAACCTTCACGGAAGAGTATGTAAGTAATCATCTAAAATGTACTTTTGTGTGGAGTAATGCAACCATGTCTGTCAAATGTGTATTTCGTAAGAGTGAAGGTGTTTAAGGTTAAATGGAAAACTGCTGTGCTGCAAACATTCTTCTTGAGCACAAAATGCATCAATTTTGTAAAATAATTAGTACACTGGATAGTTAAGAAAAGGTATGTTTATAATCTCTGATTAGCAAAACTACTTTTAATGGCTTTTTGTATTACCATATATCCACTGCTCATAAAAATACCAACACACAAGAGAGAACGCCGATCTGAGGGAAGGCTTGCAGCACAAACCCTCTGAACGCAGCACCTAAAGGCTCCATAAGAACCAGTTTATTGATTCCTGCAACAACATGTTTAGTTGGTACTAGCTTCCATCCAACCCAAGACTGGAGCCTGTGACCCATTCCTGTGTTCCGCACGCGTAACAACCTTTTTCATGCAGTATCATGATTTTAATGCCTTGGATTTCAGGAAAGGAGGTGATAACGCCACTCGCTTCGGCATTCAGTGATTTCATTAACTACTCCCTAAAACAGTCCTCAGGGCACAGGATACAAACCTGCCAGGAACAGTATGGGCAGAAACTCACACATGAAGGAATGAGCACCGTATTTTTAATTTCTTTCTGCTGAAGTCAAGGAACTTGTTCCTTCTCCTCCCAGCACCTCTACACTGATTTTAATTAACGTACCACCTCCAAGCACAGAAGGGATGCCCACTGACCCAGACACCTGCACATTTCTGCAGCCTTGTGTCACCAGTGCTGCACCAGTGCATGCTGTACACGTTGCACCCAGCCCTTCTGCATGGTGCAGCGACAAAGCACTAAGTGAAATCCTATTCCTCTGTTACACAGGGTAACTAAAAGGAGAATTAATCCCAGTTAAAGGTGAGTGACATTTATGCATTATTAAGGAAAATGGAAAACCAGCTTTCCTGTGTCAACTGTGCTTTGAATACGCAAATACACTTCTAAGGATTTGAATCAGCACTAATAGAGTTTGTTGATACTAGTGAATTCTGCAGAGTCTTGAACTTTTGCTAAAGGACCTTTTCTTCCCCTTTTTAAAAACGCAAGGCATTATAAATACGGTAAAACAAGCAGAGAATGTAAGACAAAGGGAAGTGCAAATATGAACAAAGCTCAGCAAAATTACACAAACCTAAGAGGAAAAAATTAAAAAAGAATAACTTAGATGAGATCTTACTGTGGTAGGTGTCGAAAGTCTTCTGAATACTGTTCATATTTGTAGTTCACAACATGCCATGGGGAACTGTAGTATTTACAAGCCTAAAGAGAAAAAATACAACCAACAACAATAGAATTAGTACAACTATTTCGACTCAAGAAGGCTAGAGAACTAAGAAAGATCTGAGGGAGTCCTTTGTGCTAGAGAACATATTCTCTTTTATAGCCGGGTGTACAGTTCTTAAAGGAAAGTCAGAGTCATACGTTTCCACACTTTGAAACACAATTTCCCTTTTAAATCAAATGCACTGAATCATACCAGATGGAGGAGGGGGCTGTTAGCAATTTAACATGCTTTACCTATTCTCTTCTACTCTGTAGGAAGCATCACTAAATTATATCACAACTGCCTAAAAAGACACTACCTAGTTTAGGCCTGACTTTCTCCATGGACATTTATTACACGTTTTTTTGTTTGCACCCTGTTTCATTACCTAAACCTTCCATTGTAAATACATTTATCCTGCTCCTGTTATTCCCCCTTGTTGCAGCGCAAACTCTCTACTTCTTGTTCTGCCCTCAAGGACTGATCTTTAACCTCTTAACAACACTCATGAATATATTAATAGGGCTATCATTTCTCACCAGAGTCTCATTTTCCTTTCCACACTGAATTTACTCAGTCATCTCATCGTCTCCTCGAAGTTCTTATTTTCTAGAAAACTTTTTGGCGGTCTTGCGTTCATTTTTTGAAATTGTTCTATTATATCAATCTCCCTTAAATATAGGAACCAGACCTGAACCAGGACTATACCGAAGGACTTTGCTATTCTGTCAAAGAGACCAGAATAACCGAGCTATTTACTTGATGCAGAACTTTTATCAATGCAGTTAAACACAGCACGACATTTTTGAAGGCAACAAGATGTGTGAAATACATACAGTTATTGATAAAGTACACATCTACAAGAAAAATGACACAATGTCAGAATTTCCAGCGATTCTTGCTACAGTGTAAAATGCAAACTGATACTTGTACAGTATGCTGAAGAATTTACTTCAGTATCGTATTATTTTCTCCCCACACTCCACCTAAATATTTGCACATGCCAATGTGAGATGGGCAGGAAGAAAGAGAAGGATGAAGCCTAAAACCTAACAGTACAAGCTGCTGCCTAAGGCCACAGGGAAAAGGAGATAATTCAGGAAGGAAAATGGTGGAAATCTACAGCAGAGAAAGAAACAGCAGCATCAAAAGGAATCTGAGGTGGGAACAGGAAAGACAGTCTTCACAGAAAGGCATGGGAAGGATGAGACTCCAGGAGATGAAGAGAATGGAATAAAGGATAGATCAAAGATATTTAAATACCAAAGGCTATGCAGAGAAAATGGAAGAAAAGGCAACAGAGGGACAGGATAAGTTAGTACTCCTCTGACAGACTGGAAATATTCCCTCTCTTCCCTGCCAGCCTCTTCCGAAGCTCCCACAGGAGTCACTGCCTGCACAGCGGTCTCTGCCTCAGAGGGATAGAGAGGGGATTACCAGGCTGCTGGAGCAAAAACTGAGATGGGCTGAAAGCTTAAAGGTGGTACTTTCTAAATTAGTCAGCACTGGCTTAAGAAAGCTCCTTTTGAAATCTTGCGTAAAACATGCAGAGTGCTTAGCCACAAATTAATTTAGGAAGTGTGTGCTCACAGTCTTCTGTGACAGCTTTATTTGTTTTAGGGTATGGAAAAGGCGGCAAGGAAGTGGATGCACACTTATAGGCGGTTCTCTCCTACCTTGACACCCAGCTGAGCAGTTGAGCGCAACTAGAGGCAGTCTGGAGTAACCACATTCCATGTGGATCTACCACCTACTTTCTGGTCTGACATAAACCCTCATTATCTTAACAGGATGCAGAATAAAGTGTGACCATTAGACAATACAAAATAATCCCGTATTCTCTGAGAACGAACGTAACACTATAGCATTAGAACTGACTAACTCTCCACTCTACAGAGTCAGGTCTAAAGCCTACCCGTCGCAACCATGCTCTGACATCACCCCAAAGTTTTTTCCACTTTGCCTTTAACGGAGAAAAACAAAACAAAAAACCCCATTCCCCCCCCTTTTTTAAATAAATCTTCATGAAACAACTCGGTTACTCTTGGACTTGTGTGATCTAAGTTTTAGATAAAACTATCTGACAGTCACCTGGACTATAAGAACACACTTACAAAAGCAAGACATAGTCTGTTCTGCATGAGCCAATGAAAAGCTCATTCATTGCACGGTGCGAGGATGAGCACAGACCCTCCAATTCACACTTCACTCATTTTCTACTTGGCAAACGTAAACCAATGGAACCTTCTACAGAAAGGACCACTTTTTCCCTGGGGTACTTTCATTAGTAAGTATTCTACTTAACAGATGAAATTAAAGCCCACAGAGAATTCTCAATGCAGGCCTTTACTGGAAGCATTGTAGGCTGATACATTCAAAAAAGAAAAAAAGAGTTGTGAATAATGTATAGAGCAGGCCACAGTATTTTAGCCTATAACTATAAAGGTTTATTGTGCTCCTCCAAGAAAAAGCTAATCAAAATAAAAATCAAAGGGGACAAGCAGCACATTTAAGTATCCTTCAGTAAATTCACAAAAGGCAAGCCAATTCAGTGCAACAGCTAATGCTGTTCTTCAACTAGCTTGTTACGGCCACCCAGTGTAAACTAACTCTAGTTTAAAACAAACAATCAAACAAAACAACTTAAAGCCTTTTCTCTTCAGAATATCCCAACTAAAAATCAAATAATTTTGCTGGCTGTACTGACTTCATTATGGGTTTTTTTTTCATTGGAAATTATTACTGGAAATTGAATTTTAGTAAGGAGGAAAAATACCCGTGAACCTGATTTGAGGAGCAAGAAAAACCTTTCTAGAGGCAGAAATTTCATCAAGAGGCCAGAGCTGGATCCTACTGTTCCTGGCAAAGAGCAGAGGCACCAGCACAGGGGCTGCTGAGCTCAAGTGAACTGTGGGGGAGGAAAAATATAGATGGAGAAATGGAAGCTTTGGGACGTAGGAGGGCTGGCACATGTTTGCATGAACTCTCCTACTGCATTGTTGACCAGGCAGGCTGTGCAGCCCATTCCCAAAGGCCCCGTCAAATTCAGGTCATTTCTTTTTTTTCTTTTTCTTTTCTTGTTGCCCAGCTGGCCTATTTTTTCCTTAGAGAGACAGACAATATCGTGCAAGCTTTTTCCACCTGTAACTTCTTAGCTTTGGTTCTGGCGATGACAGCATGACGGCTACCACAGTGAGAGAGGCACTTAAAGATTTACCCTGCAATGCAAATGAACCTTTTTGGGAGGGGGGAAAAAAAAAAGAAAAAAAAAAGAAAGAAAAGAGAATGGGAAGTGAGAGAAATACAAATGAAGCAAATACCTTGAAATATTTGAAAGCAACTTCCCTGCTTAGATTGCCTCTAAGATAGCCCTAGGTATGTGGTCTTCAGAAATACAGACACATTCATGGAACAACTGGGCTTCTTGCAGAGAAACGGCATGCACAGAGCAATCCCACCACCTCGCTCACCCCTGAAGGGTGGCCATTTCTGAGGTGAAAGGCAGGAGATATTGAACAGGGAAGGACAGGCCCATGCGAGAGTTTGGAAACAGAAAGCAAAGACCTCGCAGAGGTAGATGTGGCCACATCCATGCTAAAGGGGAAGCTGCGGACATGGCTCTGTGCTCTGCCCCGTGACCGGGGACATGCATGGCACTGCACATAAAGCCTTCCCAACCGCTTCTCCTTCCTGTGACCTCTGCTGCAACAACCAAAGGCAGCATGCGAGGATTTGGGAGGGCAGTGCGATCACCCTGGCTCGAAATTCAGCCCTCCCTCTCAGGCCTACCTCGCTCCCTGACGCCCGCGACAAGAGCGGAGCATCACGACTAGCTGCTGCAACCTGGACCTTCATTTGGGGGCTCTCAAAGCTGTTTCCAAATTAACACAGTTCACAAATACAGTAAAGTCCAGTGACAGAGCAGTGTAACAAACCAAAGTGTTACAACACACTGTGGGATTGAAGTATTCAACATTTTTAAAAAGTATTTACCTCATGCCATCAAAAGACTCGCTGTCCTTTAATAATGTACATCACTGTCCTGACACTACAGCTGTTTAAAGTACTGAAAGCACTTAGACTTTGAAGTTGGGGAACTCTACACTGTGATGAGCAATAATAAAACCTTTGTGACATTTATCCACAGGAGTTCCCATTTTAATTTGACTTTGAAACATGTAAGAGCAATGCAGATTAGCTTGTAAATAAAAAAGCCTCAGAAATCAAGTCTATGGACACACAACCACTTTCAGTAGTTATACAGAAGGCTGTGGCTCTTTTAACATTAAATTAATAAAACTCACGTTTCATAATTACTTACAGATCCTGTAGGCACAACCTGCAAAATTTCAAATTAAAAAATCCCCCAGATGAATGGCGAGGGCTTTAAAAAACTTACTGCAAGTCACAACTCCAACTTTGTAGCTAGAAAATCTACACAGGAGAGTTAAGAGGCATCCACATGAATACTGCACTAAAGGAGACAAAGTGAACTACATCATCCATCAAATTAAATTTCAACATTCTTACACTGTTATTTCATTTTGATGTATAGCTTTTCAGCCCGCATGGTCCCTACTGCTCTAAGGATAAGGTGTGAGGACTATAATTGCATCCACAAATGAAAAGGAGCCAACACCAGGGTACACGAAAGCTCAGCCTCAACAGCTCTCCCCAGCAGGTTCGGTTCTTCACTACCCTCATCTGTAAGAGTCACTGCCGTAAGTTCAAACACCACAATTTGAAAACCAATATAGAGTTCCTAAACAGGGTTAAGTCCTGCTTGCATTTGCAGAGTGCCATTACCCCAGAGTCCCTCACTCGAACGCGCTGGCAGGTGCCGGATGTCGCATGCAGGACACAATGGGGTCACACATGCCATTAATAACTGGCCTCTCTTCCCAGGCTTTTTCCAAGAGGTTGCTAAGGTGACAACTGCCTAGATGTCAGTGATTTGAAAGAAGCGACGGGCTCTACAACAACCTTTAAAGCTATAAGCATGCTCAGACAGAGCTCCAGAGTGCCAGCAGATTTCTGAAGGAGACAGGCCTGACTCGAGCCGCTGCAAGTTGTCCCTGTGATAACACCAACAAGCCCCAGATCAGCCCATCTGCACAACAGTCAGCAAATCCACCTCCGGGACCAGGAAGAAGCGCACAGCAGGACGACAGCAGCAATAGGGTTTTAAGAACGCAGCGTGAACTCCACCACCTTTGCTAGAAGATGGATGAGACCCCCAGCGACCGCACTTGCGGGCTGGTCCAAGGTCCAGCAAGTCACCAAAGGAGCCCTCCTGCAGCGGCCACCACTGCCGGGTCAGGCTCCTGAAGCAAAAGGAATGGGTCAGGAGGTACCTGGTCTACCTAGGAGGGAGGGAGGGATGAGACAGCTGCTCAAATGCCTCTTTGGGCTTATTTTCCACAATTACACTCCATAAACATGGAGAAGCTTCTGCAGCAAGCTGCTTCCTCCTCCTCCTTCCCGCTTCCTGAAAATATGGACTTGATGTAAACCGATATGGGATTAAACACGTTGCACTTAGCTTAAGTTCCTCAAACTATATATAAACTTGGAATTGCAAAATGTGCTATTCCCCCTATATTTCCGAATGAAACACAGGAAAAATCCCAAGGATCGCTGTTTGATCTGCATATTCAGCGATACAGAATCGGGAAAGGTAATATTAGGAATGTTTCACTGTCCAAATGGAAGAATTTTATTTTATTTCTTGTGGAGTGAATGTTTCTACTTGCCAAAATTACGGATCACAAGGACAATGTTAGCTGGCATAAATACATGCAGCAGACTCTATGAAGAGTGAGAAAATTCCAAATTTGGGAGGAAACAGCATGGTACAGTACAGAAGGACTTCGATGAAGCCAGGAATACTTAGAAAAAATAAACACTGAAGACAATTTTATTGTGGCTTTAAAAGTTTCTAGAAACTTCTCTTTTCTTGGAGCAGAATTAAGTTACTCAAACTCCTCCTACCTAAGAAAAGTTAAGGTGGAAAAATCCACAAGGAAAATATCTTAAGGCTACTAAAGGTATAGGAATGATCGATTCATGAAGTATTACCTTTAAAATATACCTAATAATTCGGTATAAATTAATAAAGGGACTCAGATCTGAATCATCATAAAATGTAAAATATTAATTCTCTTTGCGTCCTACAGAATATATTTAGTTATCAAAGGACTATTTATTTATTGAAGTCACCTTATTTTTTTAAATTTTTATTTCACAGTTCCAGCAGAAAGAGAAGGTTAGACATCTTAGAGTAAGTCCTTCTGCCTCGCCCGTTACCATAACACATCTGAACATCACCAACAGCGAAAGGTTTGGTTACTGAGGAATCTAAAGGCCATATTAAGAGAACTGAATTAGACAAACTAGAGGCACAAACATCCCACTACAGGTGGACAGAATCTAATGCTACCCATACTGAAAGCTTTGCTTAGCCTCATCTGAACACTACCGAATGTCCAGAAGGATGAGACAGGAGATCATGGATCTGAGCTCTTGAAATAGTTTCAGTACCGTGTCCTCACGCTGCACCATATGAAGAAAGTTGGTTTCACCTTCAAGAGCAGACCTTTCATTTGTAGTTAACTGACCTGTTCCACGTCTGTGTGTCACAACTTGCTAAACTACTGAGATACTGTAAGATACACGAATGGTTAGAAATAGCCATTACCACTTATGGGGAACACCAAAATGCCTTCAGCAAGATGAAGCCGTACATTGCCTTTGTATAGCTTCCCCAACAGTCCATTTGGGAATTAGACGCTTGATCCTGGGCTGTAACAAGTCCACTTGACCAACAGATAGTCAAGTATGTACAATATGGATGCCTTCACTGTTCATGATATCATAGTATATTTGAAGAAAGAGAAGACTCCTTCACCAAGTAAAGCATTGGCTTTTTCACAGCTCCAAAAAAGAAGTGAAGGTCACAAATTCTATTCCTACAATCCATCCAGAACTGCTGAATACCAGCTTGGAATACAAAAGACTGCTGCTGGTTCAGTACAGATTTGTGCAATTGCTGCCGTGAACAATCACAGATCTTCATAGCAACCCGTGCTCAGCTTTACTTCATTTTGGACTAGAAAGCATCCCCTTCCTAGAGCTTAATTTATTTTATGCATAGCTTTTGCCTTTGTGGCAAAGTGTAACATATGCATTACTAGCTTAAAAGAGGGTCTTATCCTGCTACTATTCCATGCACAGCCTCAGTTCCACAGCACTGTTTTTTTCCACTGCTTTGCTCCTCTCTCCCGCTCCCCTTGGCTCATAGATATTGCAGAGAAAGCTAATAGATGTGCTCAATATGTATTTTACCAGGTTGTCATTAGCATCCCCTCGGAGTACTCAGCTGTAATGATTCCCAGACACTGTGTACTATGTTCCATTTTTAGACCCACCACTTTCTCTTCAAAGCCATGAGCACAGTGCTGGCCTTGCAACTTGTGGAACCTTAACATAAAAAGCAGATCCCAAAGTGCTGAAAGGGCAGCGAGGCTTCTGGGAAGGCAGGTAATTCCACAAGCTATGTTATCTTTTAACTCTACTGTCAGATTAAGAAAGATGGCAACGTTCAGGCAATTTGAGCTGGCAGTAAATTGTTATTGCTCTTCCTAGACCTGCTGGAGAGAAATAGGGCCAGCCTGTAAAATGTCATGTTGCACACAATTCAACAGATACATTTCTGCCTAATACTGGATTTTATTTTTTTCTAATCCCTGTTTGTCTGCAACTGACTTTTGCTCCACAAATTAACTTGCAGCTACAGTGCACTTAAAATAGCCCATACTCCTTCAAAGCAGGAAGCCAGGTGTGAAATATCCCAATCTGGGAGGAAAAAAGCGGAGAACACACATATTATGGGCTAATTATACGTGCTTGGAATTAAATCCCTTATAGAAGCTGGCTGAAAATTTGGGTTCATAAATCTGTTTTGTTAATGCAAATGATAAGCTATACTTTACATCTCTAGTGAAAGATGGGAAAGGTTCAGGGAGTCATCTAACGTAAATCCCTTTGAACAGTGCAGCCAGCACCTCCAATGTCCTTCAAAGTGATAAAACCAGCGTCAACCTGAAATATCCCCGAGGCAGCGGGAAGAGCAATCTTCTCCTACAGTCTGAGATCAGGTATGGAAACAATGCAACTACAGTGGTTTTTTTTAAAGGTAGAACAATTAATCACCCCTGGCGGAGCTCTCTGCCATGGAGGAACCTTGCTTGACTTTCTGCTACAAAGGTACAATAGACTCTAAATACTGACAATAAATATAAACCCCTACACATCCTTCACAATGCAACTATTCCTCCGATAGCTATACTATACACCTCCAAATAAGGTGCATACCTTGTAACAACTCTACCAGTCTAAACCAGTGTCAAATAGTTATATTTTTGGTGAAGGTATCAATACTTTCAAAGCACAAAGTGTATTCAGATCACCAATGTTTAGTACTCGTGTAAAAATACCAACATCAGTATCAGCCGATTAGTAGTGACAGGGAATGCAGCTGGAGAGCAGCAGAATGAGA
The DNA here is from genome assembly GCA_013398295.1 of Chionis minor. Lineage (NCBI taxonomy): Eukaryota > Metazoa > Chordata > Aves > Charadriiformes > Chionidae > Chionis > Chionis minor. The sequence goes on along the minus strand of VZSF01010384.1, from coordinate 102,927 downwards.
GGCTAATTCAGTGCATTTGTAATTTTTCTAGATACAAAATTTCTTAGAATAGGCACTTGCAGATATGCTGTTAATCCACCCCTTCCTTCTGGCCTCCAAAATTCAAACCTGATTCAAATCACCTAAACAGTATTAAAAGAAATAAGATGTTCATTATAATCATAGCAAGGCTCCCCCAAACCCTTGGCTTTATCTAAAATTAAAGGATACACACACTAGATATTTACCTCTTTAACAAATAAATTTTCTGCTTTTTGTTCTGCATCTTCAGGTACAGAAGGATACAGCGTCCTGATTTCCAGAGAAATTGTGTCTGTCTGACAATAAACAAAAAAAGCAAATTAGTCAGGGTAACAGAACAGCAGTTTTCTCTCATGAAGAGGTTAAGAACCTTCTTATTATGGCTTGCATTTTTCAATTTGTCATGCAGCCAATACACATGCACATCAACAGCTACAACCCAGCTCCTGCCCACACACACTATTCAATACTCTCAGATAAAGCATTAATTACAAGCAAGAGCAGTGTTCAAATAGATTTCTGGGAACAAAGTTGTTCCAAGCAAACTTGCTTCAGTGTCTGAGGTTTCTGATAAAAGAAGTCATCGAGTCTTCCATACATCCTCTCCCAGAAACAAACACCAAACCCAACAGTTTCTTGCTTCCTCCACCTCCCTTCTGCACTCCATGCCTTCAGCAAGAAATGTGAAAACAGAACTAAAAGCTTTGACTCTTTTGAAAGAGAAGAGAGGGAGCAGAGTCCTCACAATAAGTTGCAAAGGACCACCACAGGACAGCTTGATGGTTGGAAAGCAAGTGCACCCAGGCAACAGCTTCTCAGCAGGGCATTTCCATCCATGGGTGCAGGATTGACATGGGACTCCCAACACTTCCTGCAATCTCCTTTCAGACCCGACAAATTAAGCCATGTTTTTTTGAAATCAGCTCCTGACTGAGCTGGCTCGTCAGCCCCCACAGCAGGAAATAACACAGAGAAGTGGATCTCCAGAAGATGTCCACAAGGCACCAAGCTTCCCTTAGTTCCCACCAGGCCAACGAGAGGCCAGGGCCACCAGCAAGTGCTCCTCTGTGTGACCCAGGGCCTCCATGCTGAGGTCAGAAAAGGCAGCCACTTTGCAAAAGTCAAACGTGAGGAAACTTTGAGGCATTTTGAACTCATCCACAGATCTGGCCCACTCATTTTCTCTGCCGTAAGAGGGGAAAACAAAACCAAACCCCTGCAGACCCAATTATGCTCTCACTTACAATGGAGTAACTCCACTCAAGACAATGAAGGACTGAAACCAAGACAAATCTGATCTCCCAAGCATATTTTCTCTTCCATTACAGAAAGGCACGATTTCCAGAGGAAGGCCTATGACGTACTACTGGTCTAATACGAAAAAATGCAACTTACTAATACCATGAAGCAGCCTGCAGGACCTACTGTGCCCCTGGAGGATCTCCTCCCAGTCCTTGCTCTCAGACTAAAAGGAATGCTTTTTCTCTATAAATTGAAGCACCCAGACTGCCCAACAATTGCCTGGATACAATTGACTGCATTTTTCCTCACAGCTTACACAGAACACACTGATTCCACCCCCATCACTTTCCATGTAAGTAATTATGAAAGAAAGGCATGTATCACTCAGGGATTCCCCAAACTTTTTGTGTTTCATCTGGATAGCTCAGGATACAAAGTGATTAAAATACTTTGGCTCCCACAAATAATGATGTCGTAGAAACCACAAAGTGAAAAACCCCCTGTTGTTCCGTCAGACTAAGCGCAGGTTCGTAAATGCAGGTTCCTGGGCTCTACCCAGCTGTACTACCAAAGCCAGCGGGCAGTGGAGATTTACGCAATCGTTTAGTCTATGAGTAAAAGAGACAGCAAATGGAGAAGTAGGAATTTTCAGGCCGCATTTAGTAATATTGAAGATGACTGAATCCTTGGTTGCTTCGGGACTTCCCAGCAATACCTACAGTCTCTGGAACATGCTTCATTGCTTTTACTTCACACATACGTGACATTTTAAATCCCTCTTTTTAAGCGGTCCTGAGGAGACACAAACCCTAAGCAGAGCTGAGAACTCATGGGTGCCCCTGAGGTCCATCCTATGGAGTTCTTCCCAGTGCTGGGGAAGGTAGCAGGGGCAGTCACCAAGTATGCACGCTGTCCTTCCGTGATGTCACCGCTGATGAAGATCAGCTGCTGTTTCCAGCCTAAGGCAGAGTGGGAGGCCACAAGAGGAGGGAGGTGTGATGTGCTCTGCACCTCTCACTGACCCTGTCGGGATGGTGACGAAGCTGCAGAGACACCAACTTCTTCTGCTTGCCCATAACAAAACCTATCTGCCCCACGTATTATGTGGAAGGTCATTCCCTCCCCCNTTTTTTTTTTTTTTTTTTTTTTTTAGGTAAAACATATACTAAGTCAATTTTTTTAGCTAATGCAATGCTTCTTGTCAGCTGATATCAGCACACTGACCAAGACAGCTAACCTCTCCCTTAGTGGGGTCACTGTGCCTCCCTTCCCTTGCACAGCTCGCTAAAAATACCATAGCCAAACAAGACATGTCACTCATGCCCACGGTTTCGCACGTGGTGTGCTCCCCTACTCTCCTTCTCAACGAGGCTGCACTTGAAAGAAAGGAACACAGCCATGCGACACAGAGAAAGCAGGTAACACTGGGCTCGTCGCTTCTGCAGACTTTGCCAAAGTGTTTATTTACATAGAATTGGGACATGGAAAAATCTTGTGTATTGTTATATTTATACTTGTTTTAAAAACTACAAAGCACTTCCCTTCTGAGAATTAGTTATGTTCAACCACTTAGCTGCAAAAGCCTTGCCACAAAAACACTTCCTGTTCATAGCTGATTATTTCAAATGTTAAATGCTCTTAAGGTCTGATCAGGCATAGCACATATTCACCAAAACCTTTTTACTTCAGAAAACAACTAAATTTCAGCAACAGACTGTGCTGAAATTGCTTCTGAAAGGATCATCAAAAAAATAAATGATTTTATTTACAGAATTCAGCATTTATAAATGTTCTTTGAATGCAGCCTAATGTTTAGGCAATCATCGCAATTGTCTGTTCAAAGCAGAGGCCAACTATTTTCTCATTTGTGCATGCAAGCTGTGATAACCAAATAATGCATGTCCCTGCCTAAAACATTAAATGCCATAATTCTTCTGAATTTTTTTTAATCCATTTTATATAAATATCTTATATCGAGCAATGATTTCTGACATTCTCCCTGGCTGTCTCATCTGCATAAACTCTCGGCCCCAGGTGTTTGATTAGTTGTAAGGTGCAATTTAATTAAGCGCCCTCTCTTGCTAAATCCACTTTCTACAGTGAAAGCCACAAGTTAATATTGCTCCTTATCAACGATTGATTAGGAATAAAGTTTTCAGACAGTGTCTGCTTCTCAATGACGTGGCGAGTTTAAGTATTTGAAAATGAAGTTCAAACTCCATTAGTCATTTCAAACATTTTCACTCTGAATCTATTCTAATAGCTTTTAGTCTGAAAGCATGTTACCAGTGGTTAAATCTTTAGACGGATGCATCAAAAATGATTACATTACTTCCTGAAAAGGCAGCCCTTCTGAGAGAGCTAACCGCACACGGGCAGAGACACTCCTATATGCTAATGCTTAGATTCAATCTAAATAAAGTAAAATAAAATAAAACCTGGTCAGCCCCACTTTCATCCAAGTAAACAGATTTACTTAACATTAACCAAAAACTGTAACGAGATAGTCCATCAAATTACAAAGCAGGATAAGAGGCAACTTTGCAGTACAAATAGCCCTGTGCAAACGCGGTGGCTGCGTGGGGCTCCCGACAGGCTGCTGCTGCTGTCCCAGCACAGACCTCACCGAGGGGTACGTGCGCGGGGGCAACGCGGAGGGAAAGCGAGTAGAGCACCGTCAAGACAGACTTTGCCCCACCACTCACTGCATGGTGTTCAGCGTGAGAGGCTCTGCTTTCCCACACAGCGTTTGCTTTGCTACCTGCGTTAACCCGCGCTGTTTAAATAGCTGGAGCGCATCCCTCTAAGTCTAGGTACCTCTCGCTTCCCCGCTCCTCCCAGCTGATGTAAACTTGCACATCAAGGGTACCCAGATCCCATTAGTCATGAGAACAATGGACTCCGTTTCTGCTCCTCTGAGGATGAGCAGATGCTGCCTATCACATGGAAAGTGGGAGAGAAGTCATGTGCTACTGAAAATAACCCATGATCTCACCACTGTAACTCTTCTGATCTCAGAAACAACACTCAGGTTTGGAGGGTTATTTCCAAGAAGGCTCTAAGTCCTGCACTTAGCACTGCCCCTACGGCACGTTGTGCGTTTCATGTGAAGATGCAGCGTTGTCACCTACTCTTGCCCTCTCCCCGTAAAGATGCCTCTGGTTCCGTTCTTAACTTCTCTATCCAAACAAACAACTTTTGTCCCTGCACAACAGCTAGATAGCAGAGGTTTCACAATCTGAAAATTAGGGAGATTTTGGCTCTTCCTCGTTCAGAGCCAAAAAAAAGAAGCCTGGAAACAGTCAGAGCTGCAGTGACGGAGTATCAGCACCGCACGACTCAGCCCCGCTTCTAAGGCCTCTCTGAACTTGGGTGGGCTCTCAAAAGCCCAGAAGAGCCAGGAGCACATAACAGACTGAATTTCAAGAGGTTTTGCATTAGAGATAAGCTTTGCCATCTTATACCTGTCCTACATTTGGGCAATAGATTATTATTTCTACTGCAGGCTTAAATCAGACATTCAGCCATATTTATAAAATTAGTTTAAGGAAGGCTGAGTTCCAGTTTTCAAATAGAGATTTTAAAAAACAGGACATGGCAAGAGAAGGAGGAACAAATTTTCACGGCCCAGAGAGTTGAACGTGCTTTTATACCATACCGAATCGAAGTACCTATTAAATACTTTCAGTTACCTTTTAATGACATTTAACTTGTATTTATCAACATGTCGTTAACATATTTTTAGTTACTAAACCTCCACAGAAGCGAAGGTATTAGCAAGAGGGTGCTCAGCCTGTTACCAACTAAAGGAGGGCACCAATGATTCCAAGCAAGACTTGAGATCCTGGAGAGATTTGAAAAGCAACTGCTGGGGGTTCAGTGAATTTCCTAAGGACAGTGATATGATGAAAGGACAAAAAAAAAATACTTATGAAAGAATACAGTGAGCATTTTGCTTGGAAACATGAAGGCCCTTAGGAGCAGAAGTACAAACGTATGACAACAAATCTGCGGATGCCTAACAGTGGGAGAGAGACCAGTCTGAAGGAAGCTGCCACACTTCTTTCACGGCCTCCTTTCCAGTAAGCATGTAGGAGCAAAGTGAGAAACGGTAACGCCAGACAGCACCGGTTCCAGTTGTCAAGGGAGTGTGGCCAGGTCTGGGGAACAGGAGGTGAATGGAGCATGGTAGCCCAATGGTGAGGATGCAAACCTAGCAGCATCACCACCAAGCACATATTTTGATGAGCACAACAGGAAGCCCATCAACTCCCACTTACTACCACCAAGAAGTAGAGCACAAGCTCGTGCTCATGTGACAGGGAGCTCCCGTGAAGCTCTGCAGGTCCTTCCTCCACACAGCTGCTCTACTGCTGCAGAAATTTCCACCGGCCATTACTTCACAGCACAGCAAGAGAAAGGTAATTTGTTCATGGGATGCAGGAGCAGGTGAAAAATGAAGCTAAGCTGAGCTGTTCACTCAAAAGGGAATTGGACTTTGAGCAGGCAGGAGGAGAGTTAGCAAGCAAGATACTGCTAGGAAAACAAGAAGTAGAACTGATGATTGGCAATTTTTTTTTTTTTTTTAAAGAAGAATTATTAAGCACAGTTACAAAGTGAAGCATCTTTCTCCTGGCTGGATTGAAACCAGAGGATGCATCTTTGTATGTATACATCTTGTATTCTTCTGTTGAAGTTCATGGAAATGGAGTAACAGAGTCTACCAGGTTCAGACTGATATCAGGAATTCTTTGCTATTTCACAAACGTCTCACGAGATGTTGGAAATGACCAACAAAAGTTGTGAGAATAACTGCGTTCTCTTTGAATTTCCAAGAGAGAAAGCAATTCTGAGATGAAACAAAAGGCCAGACAGTACAGCCGCTACGAGAGTAACTGACCCATATCTGACACATGCAGTGAATACCACAGATCCAGAAATGGGAAAATCATTATTAAAAGCAGAATTTTCTCTTACGCTCACTACCTCAGCTAATTTTTTTTGTGGGGTTTCACTCTGAAGAGACTTTTGCCCATCGGATGCGCTAACGTACAGGCCCAAACTGGGGCGGCGTCAAAACTGAGCCACAAAGTCTGAAGCAACTGTCATCAACAGGAGTTAAAGAGTAACGTCCACCATTTCCTGGGGCATTAGCACATTAAATAACACTCAGAGCCGGGCTGAGCACCCCCTAATTCAGTCAGACGTGGATCTCTTCCTACTCAAATGGATGACCCGGACTTCTGTGCACAGGTGATATTTCAGTAGGGAGGAGCACGGCTATAAATCGACACTCTGCAGCTGGAAAACCTGCCTGCTATGAAAGCTCTGCGGTCCTGCCCGCTGGCGTAGGCTCCTGTTACTGCAGCCGACTTCAGGAGAAGATAACGAAGAAAAGAGACAGGTTTATTGCAGGAATACGGACCCCACCTACCACTGCCCTGCTCCTCTGTGAGCACAGCCCATCTGTAGCACGCAAGTACCTCTCTCATCCGTCTTAATCTTTTTTTTTTCCCCCTCCTCCTTCTTTTATTTAAATAGATTATGCAGAATAGCTGCAAAGCATAACACAGAAGAAACAAAACAGAAGTAGCTACTAAAAGCCAGGCAGCAACTGCTCAAAATGAAAAGAAAATAAGGATATGAAAACACGGTTTGACAGACAGAGGCCTTGAGCTGTGGGACATGATTCTTCTTTCACTGGGGGGGTTTGCTCCACTGGCTTGAGCTCAGTTACTCTAAATGAAGGGGCTGAAGGGCCTTGTGACAGCACACAGCACATCTAAGCTTTATAATGCTGAATTTCAATCTCATGAATTCACAAGCGTGCAAAATGGATAAAGAAATTAACAGCGATGAGGAAATCCGTTCTGTTTACTTTTCTCTCAATCCCATGAGCACATTAACTCGGTTAATGCCACCAAGGAAACAAAGCCATTTAGTAAAACAAAGCAGCCGATTCGATGCAGCCGGCCCCACCGGACAGTGGCAGTGCCGTGAGCTGACGGGAAGGGCCCTCACACAGCAGTTACAATTGGTCACAAATTGAACGGTATTTCCATTAAAGAATGCCTGCTCATCAAAATCTCCATCTTTTACGGAGACCGGTTGATTTTGAAGAAGTTGCTGTAAGATGCAGGCAATCTGCCAGCTCACTTGCCTGGCAGCACTTGCCAAGCAGCCCCTGCCCTCCCGAGCTGACCCTCCACTGCCGTGCCGAGGGCTGCCCTGGGCTTCCAGGTGCTCAATTCCTTTGCAGCTTGCCAGGACGAGCAATGGGAAGCTGGAACAAGGTCAGGCAGCTCCATGGCTGCAGGCTCCGGTATCCACTGCCTGTCAGCATCCCACCGCGGGAGCCTACCATAGTAATGGGGACTCTGCACCCCCCACCACCACTCAGGGTGCCAGGTCTCAAACCCCACTGGAGAAGACAAGCCCAAAACCATACAAAAAATCAAGGCCGTTTCGATTTATCTTTCTCTTGCAATCAAATGTCAGCAATGGCACAGCTTGGAAACAAGTCACAGCCACCATCTAAAAAGTCTGACTTTGGACAGAAAGCCAGGAATCATGGGCTGTCTGATTCTAGTGGCCAAATACATTAAACAGATTAGGATCAGAAAGACTGGACGTAAATTATGGAAGTGTGATTGAATTAGTAATAGCAGGAAGAGATTCCAGCACTGGCCAAACCACCACTGCGCTGAGCAAACGGACAAGCGTACATTATGGAATAACATGTCTTCTGAGTTCCTGAAGTACATTTGGGAATGACCAGGGCTTTGAGCTTTATCTAATCCTGAACAGTACATTCACTCATAGACAAATGTCAAAAAAAAAAAAAAAAAGGGATTTTCATGTGAGGGAAGTAGGGAAGTAAGGTATTATGCATAAATTAAGAAAAATCTTAGAAAGTCCTCAGGCAACTTCTGGCTCTCCCTCTAGCAATGAAGATAAAATAAATAAATGAACAGACAGCTAAGAAAAAGAATAACACATATTTGCCTTGTACTTACTGAAAAATCATCATCAGGGAATAATATCAGATCCTTAAACTGGTTATCTCCAATATTTTTTTCAATCTCTGTAATAACAGCTTCATAATCCAAAGGCTCCAAGAGTTTGGGTTTTTCCTGCTGTGGAAAAAAAATAAAAGATCAGGTAATCTCTCTGCACTCAAATTTGCCTTTCTCCCCCTTCATAAACTGTGATCTGCTGCATTTTTGCTTTTCTACACCAAAATATAAGTAACTTCTTCCCCACCCCCCCTCCACTCTTCCCAGTTTGTTGCAGCTGAGCAGTGGAAGTGAGGAAGTTGGGCCAGTTGTAACAGTCACTCTCCGTTTGACAACTCAACAGCAATCTGTCAGCTCTCTGCAGAGACCAAACCCACCACATGAACTTACCAGTCATCAGGATCACCCTCTGTCTCTCTGTAAATGCATGCAGGCAAACAGACAATAGACACAATTTGAACCGAACGTAGATATGACTTTGAGCTAACATGTTTTAGAATAAGTAACCTACTAACCTTCACAGTCTTACCTCTCATACTGCTGGTAGCTTGTGAGTGCTACCAAAGTGTTTTATTTGGGAATAAGCCAAGGTTATTCCCCTGGAATAAATTATCTTGCACCTATCCACATGGTTTCTCTTGTCAGAAACAGGATTAGTATCATGGCAGCAATACTATTACTGCCTGAAGCAGTGGTACAGTAAGAAACCACCATAGGAAGAGCCAAACTAAAAGTGAAGTCACGTTGTATCGAAATACAACCCAAAAATAGAAAAAGAGAAGCCCATTTGACATGCTAGAATACATTAAAGAAATGAACAGTCATCTACTAGAGTGACAACATTCGCTTAATTCAAAAACTTAAGCATCAGAAAGAGTAAATGAGAAGGGGCAAGAGAATTGCTAGAAGGGATGGAAAAGCAGGTGACAAGAGAAAGGACACCAGTGGAAAGCAAATGAAGAAACACTCCTGCAGAACACTGGTTTTTGTTTGATGCAATGGTGGACATTAAGTAAGTTGCATTTCACCTACTGTTCTTGCGCTGTGCTCTCCAGAACAACATAAAGTTTCCCTCCTTCTTCTCTAAACCAGAACCATGGTGTATTGGAAAAGGAAGGCTTCAAATCTCCCCAAAACAAATTTCTCCAATGGACAATCTTGTGATTCTCCATTGTATTTGATTATATACATATATCATTTACATATGATGCATTATACATATAATGGTCCAAATATACAAGTCTCTTTTGACTTCATTTTAGAGAGTTCCTGTTTTTTCAGTAATTACAGTCATCTCAAGATTTCTCCCCAGCCTTTGTGAACACTGTTTCCCACCTATATTAAGTTCAAGACTCCCTTTGATATCAAATGCATCTATGAAAAGTTTAATTAAGTATCAGTAACACAGACACATTAAATAGAATAAAATACTGGGATACACATGTTCCTAAAAAGTTATTCAATTGCTGAACAGGTTATGGTAGAATCACAGAAAAACTCAGGACCTCTGCAGGTCACCTACTCCATCCCCCTGCTCAAAGCAGGGCAAGTTGGATCAGGCTGCTTGGGAACTTGTCCAGATGACTCTTGAAAACCTCCAAGGGCAGAGATGCACGTTAAAAAGTTGGAGCTGTTCCTTCAGAAGTTCAGTCTTTTAACTCTCTTAAATGCCATTTGCCATCTTAAAAGTTAATAAATTTCTAAAAATCATTAGTATTTAGCATTCACAGGCCAAAAGCACTATCTACTGATGCTGAGACATTAAAGACTTGTAAAAGATAGACAAGATCAACACATAACAGTAACAAATCAAACTTTTTTGAAAGCTCTTTCTCAAGGAAACCGGATCATGAGTGTTGCCGTGCGATGCGAGGGAGAGGTGGGAAAGGTAACCAATACTTGACCTACCTAAATACACTGTATCCCTAACTATCAACTCCTAGGAACCCACTAAAAGATCTGCCTGTATGAATAAAATAAAAAGGGATTCTGACACACAGATACTGTTCTGGATTCCTTCCTAGATGAATCTGGAGATGTACAAGGACAGTTGTCTGTCTTGCCTTAGACTTAGGAAAGGAAGACTGGGTTAGAAATAAAACTTGGGATTGTTTAACAGAAAAAAGAAACTTATCTAGAGGAAGGCCACTGTAAAATACAAGAGGTCCAGGTGGGAAGAAACAGCTTTAAAGTTTAATTTAGACTCCGTGACAGGACTGCGTACACAAGAGACTTCCCATTAATGCAGCCATGCTACCTTAAACTGTCCCAAGCTGGTACCTAGCCATGGCCAGTACCAGTTGACACATTAATATCCAGTTCTGCTCAAGAAACACTGGAGTTGAGTAGCTGCCATACTCTTTAGCGAGGTTTCAGTCTGCCATTTACTGACCGCAGTTCCCCACAGGAACATAACGGGCTCATCCAACCATCTCACCATGCTCAGCTCGCTCTCGTTTCCTTTTGAGTTATGCTGAGTCACAGCAGCAGCCTTTAGCTACGAGTTTTAGACTCTCCTTCATTAAACCTACCATTGTATCCATCTGTTAAATATTCCTACATAGATATAAGCTTCGAGGAGTTAAACCATGAAGAGAAAACACCAGCGCACGCTGAGTGTACCACCTCTACTGCACCACTCATTTTGGGAACAATGCCCAGGTCTGAACAAAGTTCACTCAGTTTAGCCAAAAGCAAACTTTCAGTAGCGTAACTGTCACCTTCAGTAGGAAACCTGATAGCAACCGCTTACAAGAAAACTCAAAGTAAAAGTGAAAAAATACATGCGTTGACATTTATGAGGTACGAGTGTTTCATGCAGGCATTTCTCCCGTGCAGCGGTTTCACTAAAACACGTACATTTTCTGCAGAAAGTCTGTGACTTTGACTACACTGAGAATTCCCCCTTCCTAGAGCAGATACCGTCAGGCGAATGGTTTTGCAACAATCTCAACTTTTAATAAGTCAGACATGCCACTGACACCATAAATGCCCACTCTTCAAAAACCAGAGATGCGTAAACACAATATTAATCTAGTTCAGATGCTCCTTGGAAACATCATGAACATTAGCCTTCCAAATCTCTTAAGAAAACCTAAATTAAGTAAATGACGTAAGTAGCCACCATCCTATTGAAGTCATAGACTAAGAAAGCTGGTTAATCCCACAAATCTTGGGACCTCTCTTGAAATATGGGGGAATCCCACGAAACTGTGTGGCATTTGCAGGTTCTCTACACCAATGGAAACTACCCTTTTTGCTAGGGCTGGAGAAAAAAAGAGGTATTTCCTTCTTCCCCCCTGGAAATCCCTGCGAGGTGGGGTGAGCATAGCTACATCTCCTTCTAAATGAAGGTCACGACAATGTTCAGCTGCAGGTGTAGACAGGGTAAGCTACGGCACATTGGCCTCTCTTTTCAGAAACTGGCCGCACTCAAGAAAGTCACTCCTGCGAGCGGTCTGAAACACTCCAGAGGAAAACTTTGTGACAGCTGCAAGGTCATTTATATGAGACAAGAATGCAACTCGAGAAAACTCTGAGGCAGAGAAACACAGCGAGCGTAAGAACATCACTGTTCCCACCGCACCAACTCTGTTGCTCTCGATGCTGCAAAGCGCATGATCTGATGGAAACATTTTTACAGATGTTAACAGAGAAGTCTAATGAGAAAGTTTACACATCTGAAATGTAACTAAATGTAAGTAGATGTGACATTATCAAAATTACTGCAAAACTTCAGTGAAGCACTTCAATATTTATGGTGATGTTTTTCTATTGATGCAATGACAAATGCCATCCTTCCCTGTATAGCATTACAGCACAATCTTACATAAAATGCAATACTGTATTATGCCAACTCCCATAAATCAGAGATGCAAATAACAGCCCATCCTCCGCAATACACCGAACGCAGAGACAATCCAGCCTAGTCCCTGCCAACATCACGCATGACAGTACAATAAACATGATGGCTCTATCAATTCCGCGTGTTCTTACAAGCCTTAAGACTACGCAACGTGGACACTAACTCCATCCTTTGCAGAGCCAGCAGTTTGGATTTGGCAAAGCTCAGCACTGTGACGTTTAGTATTGCATTTGTGATGGGAAGTGGCGGCTGGTTTAGTTAGCAGTTTATCTCCAGAAGGCGTGGAATGACTGCTCAGTTTGCTCGTCACAGGCAGACAGAAGCAGCGATGTTGGGATTAGCAAATTTCTCCTTATGAGCACTAGCAGAGATTTGTAAATGAGCAGGGCTGATTTAAAGCTAATTTAATAACCATAGCGCTGCCTCTTCTCAATTTAACTTGTCTGTTCTTTCTGGAAACAGACCAACCTAGCGATCCGTGCCAAGATCGAATTACGCTGGCTTGGATTTTTATAGTGCTTTTTATATTCTCTATCTCAAGTGAGTAATGAATTACATTTAGTTGTACTGAAACGGTTGTGAATACATCTAGTAAAAGGGCACTCTCTGAATCCTCAGCTGCTACACCAATCACAGCAGTACCATTTACCTCACACCCCGACAGTGTTGCGGAGCGTACTTCTGGATGCTGTTCAGCCAATTTTTCCAAACTCCTTTTGAATAGTGAAGCGATCTTTAATGAGTGCCAGAGCCAACACCACAGAGGGATAATCACTACTGAATTTAACATGGGTGAAACAGCCCAGATTCCACCAGTGATGTACGGCTTGATCGCCATTATCTTCTGGTCTAGGCAGAAAAGCATTATTTTTCCCCAGTAATAATGACCAAAAAAGCCCACATAAATGATTTTGCAGAAACCGATATGGTACCTGGCTTCCCTCCAGCTGCACAGAAGTTGTGCATTGATACTAGTACCCATCTTCTCATCATAATTATAGGATAAAATGACTTCCATATCATCCTCCTGAAGTTGTATTTCTGTGAATGTTCATTAAAGGAGGAAATGATGTAAGTGAGCCCAATAGTCTCTGGATAGTCATCCCAAGCACTTCCCCATTCTAAAAATAAACTAGACCAAATGCTATGATTTTCTAATGCTTTAACAATATATTATTCCCAGACACCAAATCCTGAGTATCTAAAATGTATTGAATTTAATGCAGATGTTTAAATGAATTTCTTCTCTTACCCATGCCAGGAAGAAGAAAAATTATAGAAACAGATACACAGAAAGAATGTAAACTGATGGACTTCAGTTACCTGGACTAAAATGTCTTTGTGACAGGAAGATCCACTGCATGTGCATAAGAAGAGTCAAAAGAATTCTGACGACCAGATTGGTCAAGATCAAGCAGGACTTGGATTTTATATTTCATCCAAGCTATGGATTGTTGAAAATTACAATTCATTCTAGTATACCTTTGAAATACTGAAATGGGCAAACTTACAAGAGAAAGGGCCACTTAATGAAACAACAGCATCACCTTCCTTCATTTTTTATAGACTTCTCAATGATACTATTAACCAAGCCCAATTCTACTAAAACTCACAACAGCAAATTAAATTACTTTCTGGGATGACATCAATGTGAACTGCTTCTCACAGTTCTTGTTCTTCCTTTCCCTTCCCCAGTTAAATACTGTCTTTGGTATAATAGATGACTCTATATTTTTTTATATGGTTAATATATGGAGTTAATTTTATTTCACCAGGGTGGGCCAATTGAAATGAAATGTTTCTTTGCCAAGCCTGTCCAAACTGAAGCTAAAGAACAGTCGAGACTCCACAACTTTTGGAGGAAGTGTAGTGTAAAGGCTGAATTTAACCCTGTCTCCAGATGTGCTGTGTAAACAGACTGCCCAGCAGCTCCGAGGCGTGATAGCCACAGCTGCCTGAATCTTCAAGGAGCTGAAGGTAGAAAACCAGAAAACCCTTTGCTTTTTATGGAGCCACCAAAACTTTTGGTTTTTTGTAGGACCAAAGTACGTCTCTGTTCACCATCAGGCAGTAGAGCAGTTTGATGGTGGGGGCGATTTCCATGGGACGGGTATCAGCATTGGGCGTCCCTTCTCCCCTCTCAGCTGAGATGAGGGGTGGGCATCCAGATGTCCCAGCGCGCTCCTGGCAGCGAGTCCCACGGCAGCATTTGCACCCAGGGAGCAGGGACAGCGCAGCCACGCAGGGGCTATGGTGTCCCCAACAACCAGCAAGCAGCTGAGTGGGGACTGACAGGTCTCATCAACTCAAAATGCTCTCACCCCACCGACTTGCCCTCTCTCCGCTCCCAAAATGCTCCATATCCTGTTACGGCTTTTCTTTAAGGAATGCAAGATTTGTGTTTCATGCAGGGAGGAGGAAATTCAGGGTCTGCAAAAGGTATTTGGGGAAAGGAGAGGGAAGCACAGACAGAACCAGCAGGCAGACGGTCCCTCCTTTTATTTAGATCTCACCGTTTTTACGATTGCTTGGCCTGGTATGCATCCATTTACTGTCAACACACTCTCTGGCCATGGTACACAGCCTACGTTTGGCTCAGTATGGGATCCACAGTCAACAGACTTATTAAAATCAGTGGTACAAAGTTTTCTGTGACACCCCCTCCCTTCCACCTTAAAACACATCCATTTGTCAGGACCAAAATGTTTCATTTGTCATGTCTTTCAGCAAACCTTGGAGAATTAATTGCACTTGGAAAGAATCCAGTCAGTCTTTCAGGGCTGCGCAGTACAACCGATACACTCTTTAGTGTCAGAGGTGAAGCCGACATGCCGATAAATTTCATTAAGGGGATTGCCAGTTCCCACAAGATTCTGGTACAGAGACAATTGCAAAGAATTACAAAAAGATTCAAACCCCCAAATTCCTAGTGATTCAGAAACTGGTCTCCAAAATGCTGCGGTATCTATCGGCTTAAACAGTGCAAAAGCAGGGGAACCTGTGGAAGATCCTGCTTGGAATAAAGAAAGTGAAAAGTCATTTTCTTGCATTAAAGCCTCCTTATACAAAGGAAATTCTGATTGACACAAATAAGGGATTTGCTTGACTAAATGAGACTTACTCTGTACAGATACAGCTGGGATGGGATGAATCCTAATTACTTATGCTGGAAATTACCACTGTTTTGCAGATCAAAATCTGTACAGGTCTACTGTGCCTATTTCCCAGCTTTAAAAGTTACTGTAAGAGAATTCAGTGTGTCAAATATTTGAAAAATGGGAACACCTCTCATCTGGATGAGCTAACAGATCATTTTCATTTTAACTGATGGCCCAGCTGCAGCCACCAGAGACTTCAGTGGCACACAGACGGACACGTAACTTCTCCAGCCAGCCAACCCACCAGCCACCAGGGTTAAGACTACTCAAACCACAGAGACCTGTTCTCAGGCAGCTGGGAGTGACCTACTCTTTCTATTACCTTTTGTTTCTCAAGTTAGAATTCATTGTTGCTTTCGTTATGAATTTTGAAAGCACTAGGCCTCGTAAAACTACCTCACTCATGGTTTAAATGTGCAAGCCACAAGGGACTGTTGGTTCAGCAAAGCACCCGTGCTGGGGGGAGAGAGGGGATGATTCATGCTACGCCCGACTAAATCATAAGTGTTTCCTGAATTCTGTTTCTCAGCCACGGTTATAACACCCGGCATTGTAGCCTTGCTGCCATGCTTTCTGGATCTGGAAGGTATATGCATGGGCATCTTCAACGACTAGCGCTTGCCGTTTTAGACATTAGGTAAAACTACCAACATAGTCTGCAAAATATTCAAGGTAATAAGAAAACAACGTACTTGTCCTCTGTGTTTATGCAGTAGCTGGAAACCGTTTTTAGGAAGGAGACAAACAAATTTCATTTAATCAGAAAATTACTAAAATCAGCATTATCGTGCCACTGACAACAAGACCTCTATAGAACCTGCTAAGTTTTTTAATTAAATTTCATGTATTGGCTTTTCAAAATGTCAAAAATTACAGCTTCTAAATAGCGAGTACTTCTGAAGCCTAGACTAAATATTTGCCCACAGGTCACTTCAGGGGAAAAACAAGAAAGTCTTGAAAAGTATCTTAAGGGATGTTTCTTTTGAGTTTAATTTATACAGACCTCTAACCTGGCAACACTCAGCCACTTCACTCCCCTTATCTGACCTTAGCCCGAAAAAAAAAAAAAAGGTGGAGTTGTAGCAACAAAAGTTTTTCTTTAAAGCTACCACACCAAATCTATTCATAAAGAAAGCGAGCAAAACCCAAAGATATGATTCATTCATCTTTAATGAAGACATGTGAACAGACAGGTAGGATGTGCTGGAAGGGGACTGGGAAGAAGGGATAGGATCTGGGGGGGCAGAGCGGGAACACTCCACCCGGCCACTTGCCTCATTAAGAATTACCTCACCCCAGGGAAGGAGAACTGAATTGTCCTGCCCTGCACACCACAAAGGGGATGCTGGACTGAGTCTAGTTCAACTATTCTGTAAACACTCTTTGCTTCCTGTTCGCTTTTCCTAGCACGGTCTCAGGCAGGCAGATTCATGGTCCCCAACAGGAACGTTAACAAAACCATCCTGCAACCCACATGTAGTGGGTTTGACCAAAGTTTTTAAGCTTCCAGTACAAAGTTTACATAAACAGCACTTCGAATTCTGTCTGTGTATACACACACACGCACATATATATATAACTTCACATATACAGATAGAGTTATTGGAATCTAAGGAAAATCTCCATTAAAAAAATGATACTCCCAATTTTTGCCCTTGAGTGGCACTCAGATGTTCCTCATAGCAAAGGTAGAAACCCAGCTCTGACACCTACAGCATCTATACAGCAATAATAGAACTGATTATAGAAACCAGATCAGACCAAACCAGTCCCAGTTTGTGCAGCCTGGATGAATAAGGGAGACGGAGCAATCTATCCACGCTCATCTCAGTACAGGTTGAGCGGAAGGACCAAAAAGGGAGGACACCCTAAGTGTTCCTAGTGACCCAGCTCCTCCAACACAAACCTGCTGCTAAAACACCGGTATATTTTAAATAACTGTGCACACCACAGAATTGCTTTTAAAAACATTTTTATTTATCTTGAAAATACAGGTTTCTTTTTACCAGACCTTGTTTTTTGAGTACATAGGAGACTCTTTTTTTAAGGACTGAAGGGAAAACTCTAAAGTCTGTTCATCAGACCATGTTCTGATGCTAAGGACTTCAATCACTATTGTAAGTCTGATGACAAAGTTGCTGCACAGTGCATAAGCAAATTACATTGTCCATTTTCACTCAAATACTAAAATTTAGAAGTATGAAGTCCAGATCCGTAGACTGAGCAAACAGCTTTTTTGAAAGGGGCTCAACCACTTCAGAAGTCCCTGAAGCAAAAACAGCTGACAAAAATGTTTGCATTAGCTCTAAATAAACTTTTCAAAAATACCATTTGACTTCTAGAGACTACTTAGTAATAACTCACTGTCCCATAGGGCAAATCTCATATATGCTGTTCCACTTCATTTCACTCGGTGAATATCTCCCTTTTTCTATATGCACTATGGTTACTTATCTCTTCATGAGTTATAGATATTTTTCATCCTACGTATCTTAGTAAATAATTGTAAATATTGCCACAGAAGCTTTATCTGTAAAAAATTAGTATTATCTCTACATGATTATTATAAACTCAGCTCTTACAATGACGTTAAAGTTATAATCGTTTCCTTGACATCAACTACCCTCCCAATCAATTATCTAGCTATCAAGTCATTGACACACACAGAACGTAAATGACAGCAAAATCTGGTCAACCACACTGAGCTCAATCAACAGCCTACAATCAATTAAAACTAATGAGATCATAATTAGCCCTACAAAAAAAAAGGAGTTTCCAGTGAACAATGCAAGTCCATCTACAGAAAATACGGGTCTAAATGCAGTATATTAAGAAATGCACCCTTTGAATAAGGTCCCTATATACAAAAGCCTTAACAGCTGCAGCAGGGCTAACACCCCTTCGAAATGTGCAGCATCAGAGGTGCGGAGGACTGATGCATGAAGGAGAGATTGGCTCCTGGCTGATAGCAGAAAGTGCCCGTAGGCCAAAGATTTAACATGCTCCAATTATAAAATATTGGGTAGAAAGACACAGGTCACAAGCCACAGAAATAAGGCCAAGTGTGACCATGTTTCCTAAGGGCTAAACAACCTATTGAGAAATACGCTTGCAGAATAACACGACACAGTGACACCATCTTAGTCTATCTTATGTCTGAAAAGAACAGAAGTCAGAACAGATTCTCCTGAAACGCCACGTTACGTCCCTGACATTACAGCAACCAGCCTCTTCACGGGAAGTGCAGTGTGAACCACAAGCCTCTGATGAAAAAAAACACGTTACGCATTTCCAATTAAAGGCAACAGGCATACGGTTACAAGCCCTCTAAGTTTTAGGTCACAGTATGACACATTTTATTGACTCTTAGAAATCACAACAATTTATAGGTTCTTTGACACAACTACATTGAACCGATTCTCAGCTTCTGCTATCTGAGGATATAGACAAAAATGAACAAATATATTCTTTATCTGCAGGCAGGCTACTGATTTATTGTCGCTATTCAGACTTTGTTTTATTTCCAGCCATACTTTCTCTGTAAGCCTTCAACCACTTCTGGTGAGCACTTCATGTAGTCAAGATTTGTAAAAAAAAATGACAAAAATCCCTCCTAACCCGGATTTAAGAGCCTAAGTCAAGCAGCAGTGTCTACCTCCTACCAAAGTGTTGCAAACTACCAGGGTGAAACGCTTTCAGCAGCACCACCAGCATTCATTCTTGGGACCCAAGACCATGAAACTTAAACTTACTATCTTCAACTGTATGTCAACAGCTCAGGGCAGCCAGAACGACACTGTGAAGCAGCCTTATCAAAAAGAGCCATTTCCATATAAAATGTCAACCCAAAAATGGCAGGTAGTCACAATCAAAAGCCCGTCTACTAGATGAACCATAGACCATCTTAACCAATCTCTGACCAAGTGTTACAACTGCAAAGTTATTTTCCTTCCTACTTAAACAAGTTAATGAGAGTAATCTTCTCTGGTGCATTATCACTGATTCATTGCCACAGTGGACAGACAGAAGAGCCTTGAAAGAGCCTCCAGCATGCACACGCAAACACAGCTTGTAACTGGGTATACAAAACTCCAGAAGAAAACCAAGCGCCTCTTGCCATGAAGAAAAGGATCCATTGTCTCCAAATCATTCTTGGGGAAAGCCATTAGATCTTTGACATCTAAAGTAATCTCTCAAGTTAAGAGAATACACTGAAAACCAGGACTTGCCTAAGGCTTCTCAGCAGAAGGCTCTAAGTGTTTTGCCTAAAACTGTCTGCAGTTTTAACGTCATTCAGGAAAGCTTAGGCACAACGCAGTTAACGTGAGCTGCCCAGTGTCACACAGCGCTGCTACAGGAGGTGCAGTCCTGGCCCAAAGCCATCAACGGCAAAGCTGCCGTCTACCTCGCGGGGCAGAACCTCACTCCAGCTTTCCACCAAGCGCTCTGGAGCCTTCTCCATTCTGCTCCCTGCGGTGCAGGACGGTGGCTTTGTCCTCCTCCTCCTGGCCTCGAGAGGCACAAATTGCCCACAGCGGATTGCGATATCTGAAATAGCACAGTGTCACTTTCTACTCCAGAACCAGCATTATGGATTTTCACGGAACTATCAAGCATGTGCTACCAGGCACCAGAGAGACCATCACGCAATGCTGCGGTCAGTACAGCTCTCATCAACACCACCATGCTGCACAACAGTTTCCCCAATGCACTTGAGTTCTGTAAACTCCTGAACTCCCCATGCTTCAGTCTCAGACTTCAGTAACCATTCTCCAATGTCGAATTGATAAGACTCAGTCAATCCTACATACACACCACAGAATAAATCCTGCTCTCTCCTATGCGTAGTCTGAAGAGTGTTTGATCTGTAATTTCTTAGCAATTTCGCAGAAGAGATGGAAGAATGGGCGCATACTTACACAGCTTAATCTGTGAATTTCTCCTCGATTCACTCGCCTAAAGGTCTTTCTCTTCCTCCGCAGTTCACTGGGCTCCCTTTTGAATCTCCCGCGAAAGCTCATTGTATCCGTAGGAATCCAAGCAGCAAACAAATCTCTCTTTAAAAACTGTGCTCCGTTAACCTCCTTTCTTTAGCAGCTTCAGCATAACAACTGGAAGCCGCGTATAGTGTTCAAGGGGGAAGTATGTCTAAAACTTACATGCTGTATCCACAGTAACTGAACAGAAAGAACAAAACCAGCAATAACTCACTTCTTCCTGTGAATAATATTCTGCTATTAAGGCGAGAGTGTCTCATTAAACCATAAATACACCCAGCCCCCGCCTCTAATGCAAATCAAAATAGGAAGTTGTAGAAAAAAACGCTTGCAACCGAACATCTGTCTCTGTCTCAAAACCCATTACATCCTTTCTCCTCACCACCCTCCCCAACTCGAAAGCCAGAACGGCTGCACTCTTGCTTCATGTGTACACACATCTGCAAGCTAAAAAAAGGCATTCACAGAGCAACCACCTCCTTCCGAGCCCCTCGGTAGCAGCCTTTGATCACAGAGCACACAGCAACAGGTTCCTGCTGCCGGGGTCCAGAATCATCTCTGCTTTTGGACTAAGGTAAGTTCCCCTTTCATAGTGGTGTAGAACACCAGTAAGAGGAAGCACCCTGCAAATTCCTAAGTGTGCAGACTATTATAAAAAGGGAAAAATAGATTAATTTATATGCTAATATCCAAAACACATTTTTGGCTTGTAAAAACCTGGTTTTAGAAGTGCTTGTCACCTGCCAGCTATGAAAAATCACTGCTTACTTGAACCCTGCTCCCACCTCAGGTGAGAGTCAAGCTGCCAGACTGAACCTGTTCCCGATGTGCCCCACGCAGGGGCAACCACAGCAGCTCACCCACCCCGCCACCCTCTGCGGGGGCAATCCCAGCAGCACCCCCACAGGTGAGGAGCCCCTCGCGCTGTGCCTCAGAACCACACAGGCAATAGGAGCAGTGACACAGGCAATCAAACTGTTCTTAATTAAGGTAGGAGACTAGCCCAACGCTCAGCTGTCTGAAGGCTGGCAGGGCACAAAGGTCTTTTAACGCTGAACAAACCCCCTCAGAGCCCACACATGTGCATGCTAACACACAGACCCTTTTCTTCTCCTTTGTTCCAGCTGAGGATTCATCCTGCCCTAGCAGCAAAGCTGCATTCCCCCTATGCACGTAATCTTTTAGGGGTTTTTTTATTAATATCAGTGTAAGCAACTAAGACAAATGGACAGTTTTTCTGCTTTTTCATTCTGGATTTTTTGCAAATTGGATGATAAGCATCTTTTTCACAACTTGTTCCAATTAATACTCTGTCTGGGATCTGCTACTTTACCCTCAGCGCCATTTCTTTTTTCCTTTTCTTTCCAGCAAATAATTCTGAGTTCTATGAACTCTTTCACGCATTTTTCAGTGTTAGTAACATTTGATCCAAAGTACCAAACCTCTGCAGAATTTCCACACGATCCTTACACACGCAGGATTTCCATGCCAGAAGAGCAGTCACACCGAGCCCAGCCTGTCTGACCCGAGCGCTACAAAACAACGCATCGGTCCGATTAGTTTGCTTTTGTCTCTCACAGGCAAAAACATGGTGCAACTTCACAAATTAAAACCCCATGTCATCATTACCTTCATCATTTAACCTTGCCTTGGAGAAGATCACCTCCTTTAAACTGTTAATAGCCTGCTGTGCAACTGCGTAAGACAGATTTCACTGTACTCCTACTTAGCGGTGAAAAGCATCTATGTCTGGCACTAGAAAACAGAACACAACAGAAACCCCTTGCCAAAGTATGCAGACATTTCAAGTGGCTACCAATATAGCACCGCAACATTAACGAAGCTGGAATCACCCTTGTTTTCTCTCAAACCACCATGCTATCTATACCGAGTCCCAAGTGCCTCTCACATAAGTAGTAAAGGCAGCTGCCAAGACAAGAGGTTCTTGCCAGAAGTTGAATTTAATGCTGGATCCATCAGCTCTGCTGGCTGAACCTTAAGCAGGTATCAATTCCTCTCAGAGGCTCCTTCGCCTATCAACTCCTTTCTGTAGGAGCGAGCTGAGCTCCATCTTTCCTTTCTTTGGGAAGGCTCTCTCCCAGCTCCTGCCCCCAGCAGCACTGAGGAGCCCTTCCAGGGCGTCCTTTCCACCCAGATAAGGGTCCCCACCACTTCCTGAAACTTTGATGAACTTGTGTTACTCCCAAATAATACAAAAGATGAACTCAGGTTCAAGTTTCCAGCTGGTCCTTATCCAATTTACTCCACTGAGTATCCTCTGTCCAAAGGATTTTCATTCCCAGTATTATTAAACCTCGTTTATTTCCATATCTCCGACAGCCAGTTTTTCAGGCCCGATGCTAAAGCTGCTGAGCGTTGTATTTTCTCAACACCACTGGCACTGAAAGGTTGAAAGAATGAAGTAACAAATAAGCTACAGCATTCACACAGAGATATAAACAGAATGAAGAGTAAACAACAGCAAATAAAGATTCCGCTTTCTTAGATCTGTTTTGAATGTAAAACCCTCTACACTTGTAACGGGGAATAACATCACCAGTCAAATGTCTAATAATGCTTTGTACTGTAGCAGAAGTACAAAGGAAACTTCATTAGCATCAGGGTGACTGTAAACGTATTCCTAATTCTTCCTGAAAGACTTCTCTATCTCTTCGATTAAAGATATTGGGTACTTTAAGATGATCATAAAATTGGTTATGTTTATGTGAATAAACCTCCTGCACAGCTTTTAATACAGAACTGATATGTATAAGGTGAGAATTATTATCCATAGCTCAAGTTACCCCAAGAAAAGAGGTATGTGGCTACAGGAAGATCCACAAACCTTGGTTTACATTTGTGACCTGCTGTATCACATTCATATAGGCAAAATAAGGATATTCAAGCACTTCAAAAAATGATAAAATATGCAAGGTAGTCAATTCAGTGTTTAATCACCCTCTGCTCTGCTGTTTTTGCTGAACACTCATCTGTTCCCAGCTTTTCGAAGAAACTTACTAATATCTAGATAGGAAAAATAGTAACATTTGATATCTCCACCCCTGCTAAGGAATACCTATGCATTCCTTTTGCTTCAAAGCCACTAGCATTCAGTTTTCTGATAGGGGTTACGAATCCTTTAATAACTTTTTATTCTCTTTTCCTACATTTTTTTTCTGGAGTTTCTGTCCACCTTAAGTCATTTCCCTCTTAAATCTATTCGTTGTCATGCTTCACCGACTTCAGTTTGAATTTATGATATATAGCAATATGCAAAAATGTACTGCTGGAGAAAACTAATCTACTGCTACAGTATGTCGTGTGACCATCAGAAAATGAATTTCACTAATGCTTTGCTAGCAGCTATATAAAGATACAGAAATTTAGTCCCCAAATTGTGTATACCCAACTAACATAAAGCACACTCCAAAATAAGCTAAATATTTGAGTTGCTGTGTAGCAAATACTGAATTCACTATACTGTTCTTCTAAAACAATATAATCTACTGCCTCCCACCAAGAAGGATGAACAAATGAAGCTTCAGTGAGCCACACTGGCTTTTTTTTTCCTCCTTCAAATTTAGAGGAGGGGAAAAAAAAAAAAATCACATGCAAAGACTGAATTCACAGCAAGTTTCAGGGAATGAATGCTTCCCTTCAGCTCAGGACTTCTGTCTGGGAGCAAGGCTGACATGTACAAACAGAGTGCAAGTCAAAAACATAGTCTGGACTTATGCCCATGTATATAAGAATAACTGCACATCCAGAGTCATTACGCACCTAATCCTGACTCAGGCCTTTTGTTTAACAGATTTGAGAGAGACAGTTTAATTAAACAAGCAAGAAAACGCCTTTTGCTGGAATAAAGTGCATCAACTGCGTATTCTGCCTATTCTGAAATTAAGTTCTGAAATGAAAGACAAACCTCTCCTAACAAAACTCGCTTCATTTATAAACTAAGACCACTGTGATGACAGTGACACTGCCATTCAGGCCGCCTCTGCAGCGCAGACCAGTACCGAGAAATTTGACTGACAAACTTAACGCTTCACCACTCGGCAGAGCGCAGACAAGGTACCTGCCTACTTCCCTTCAATGGCTTGTGGCATTTCCAGCGCATCACAGTTCCTGGTAGAACCACAGCAATAAAGTTGTTGAAGAAAAAACAAAGGGTGACAGCCAACATCCAGCCTTGGAGTAGAAACAGAAACAACTCTGCACTTTGCAACTTTAGGACTTTAGCATAGGGCCAGCAGGCAGCTATCAGCTCAGGAACCGCTGAGAAGAAGGAAAAAGATGTGACCCTCTCCAGGGTATCAAAGGACTATCTTAAAAAAATTAAATAATTCATTTCTTTAACTTAATTAATTTTTAATTTTATTTTAGAAAAAAAACTTACTCCACATAGCCTTCCAGCTTTCTCTAGCCATCTTACAGATGTAGGACGCCGAAGTCACAAAATCTGGAGACCTTGCTGGTATAGTCAACACAGTTAATATCCTACAGCCTGCAGGCTGAGCAGGAGATAAGCTATATTGGTACATACTGATGCTGCTTTTCATATATTCCTCACCTGGTCTGCAATTTCAGTCCCCCAGCAAGCCCATCATCACTGTCTGTCACACCCCAAACGGCGGGGCAGGACAACGCTGCCAGAAGTCAGTTACGCATTTCGACAAAGCCAGACGTATCTGCTATCCTCTGCCACCCGTTCTGTGGTCAGCCTGCCCGCTAGGAAATTGACTGTAGTGAGTGGCAACGCACAACACATATTTTCAGATATGGTTGCCAAAAATCTCCTAATGGGACCGTGAGACTAAAACTGAGACGTCAATGACCGTACACCACATGTCTGTCTTACCTGCATCTTCCAGGCGTCAGGAATAGCGTGTGTTCTGTCACAGTTTGTGAATGCATGTAAAAATGCTAAAAGCTTCG
Organism: Chionis minor; assembly: GCA_013398295.1. Taxonomy (NCBI): domain Eukaryota; kingdom Metazoa; phylum Chordata; class Aves; order Charadriiformes; family Chionidae; genus Chionis; species Chionis minor. The sequence continues at coordinate 77,690 of VZSF01010384.1, read as the reverse complement.
TGCTGGACAGGTAAAGCAGATGGTTACACCGGGACCAGAAACCGAGCAGCTACCAGATAACACAGGAAGCCCGAGTTACCTCCCTGCTGATCCCTTTGGCATCAAAAACGCGGGGAAAGGGGGAGATCAAGAAGAGATGGCCTTTTAGAATTATATGATCAGGATTGGTCTACGGTTGGAAAATGTTTGGTTTCTTAGTTTTTTAAAGAGGGTGAAAAATGTAAAAACAACACAATTTAAAACAGAAAGGTAAAACAATTTAGTTAGGCAAAACTACGTATGAAGCAACCTTTTGCAAAGTCACTCTGGTGTTGAATCAACTGGAAGTGAATTACACTGTTTTTTGAGAAAGGTGACTCCACTTATGATTAACAACTTAAACCAAAACATCAACGTTCGCATACAAACCCTGCGTGAAGTCATTACGACAGCTGAGGCTGAAGTCATTACAACAGCTGATGCCGCCTTTTGCCTACAAACCCACAGAGCTAGCTCCCAGCTGGCAAAGGGCTGGGAATCCATCACACTAAAAACGCCATCAGCACACAAGGTGAGCTCTCCAGGGCAGGGCAACAGCGTCCCTGCATAAATACCCATGAAAAGCAGCCCCCTATATTTGCCAGAGCTCTGCTAACAGCCCTTTCCAGGCAGCAGCCCCCGATGTCAGTGACTCCACCTACGCCAATCCATTGCTTTTCTTCCCAGCCCGGCAGGGCGCTGATCTCAGCTATTCCTTCCTCCGAGCCTTCACCTTCACTTCGTGCCCCAGATATCGGCGCACTCAGGCAGAGCAAACACGCGGCTGCTGCATTCCCGTGCCCTGCCTGAAAGGCTAAAACACACCTTCTAGTTCAACTGGTGACGTCGGGAGCCCTCCACGGGCTGCACTTGCCCGTCTCTTTGAGCACTCGGAGCTGTGGCTGAAAGCGTCCCACAGGGAAGGTGAGGAGGAGGAGAAGGCCTCCGGGAGGGCACTTTGGCAGCTCCCAGACTGATCTCACACACACAGGGCTGAAGGGCCCTTCCAGCACCTTTATTTCTTCACCTCAAAGCAGCCTTGGAAGCGCTCACAAGAGTTTTCCGGTAATGCCCACGCTCCCAAAGCCACTGGCTACCCCTCTGCTGATTGTACCGCTCCCAAAAACTGCCTTGCTGTTCCCGCCGTGGGAAGCGGGCTGAGCTGCGCCAGCAGCAGTCCCTCCTGCTCCCCAGCCCGGGAACACAGCTCCCCGCACACACCTTGCCACTCTCTCCCTGCCACAGTAATGCTTCTACCAGCCAGCCCCACAAGAACACAGATGCAACAGAAGCAGCAGCTTTTCAGCAGCTTTCCAAGCTGGAAACCCATCTCCACCTGGCACAAATCTAATACATTCCCTTGCCACTACATGGAGAAGGGACTTGGAGAACATGATAATGCAAACCCAAAGGGCTCCAGCTACAGCCGCACAGTATCATAGAACGGTTTAGGTTGGAAGGAACATTAAAGACCATCTAGTTCCAATGCCCTGCCATGGGCAGGGACACCTCCCACTACACCAGGTTGCTCAAAGCCCCATCTAACCTGGCTTTGAGCACTTCAAGAGATGGGGCATCCACAGATTCTCTGGGCAACCTGTGCCAGTGTCTCACCACCCTCGCAGTAAAGAACTTCTTCTTAATATCTAATCTAAACGTACCCTCTTTCAGTTTAAAACCGTTACCCCATGTCCTATCACTACGCTCCCTGATAAAGAGTCCCTCCCCACCCTTCCTTCAGGCCCTCTTTCAGATAGTGGAAGGCAGCTATAAGGTCTCCCTAGAGCCTTCCCTTTTCCAGGCTGAACAACCCCAGCTCTCTCAGCCTGTCCTCACAGCAGAGGGGCTCCAGCCCTCTCATCACCTTCGTGGCCTCCTCTGGACTTGCTCCTACAGGTCTGTGTATCACCTACGGAAAACCAGCATCGTGGATCTCATGCCTGCTCCAGTCCCTCATCTACCCAACCAGCCCCCTGGACACAGCAGCCACGGGGGCAGGAGGAAGAGAGGGGGTGCTGGTGCTGTGCCATGGTGACACCAGCTGGTCCTCCCTGCAAGCGTGAGGGTCCCTGCTGCAGGGCAGAGCTGCCGACTCACACACAGCTCAGCAGAGCGCAGTCACCATGGGCTTTCGTTCCGCGTACCTTTGCAGAGGCTGGATAGAAATAAGGCGATACTTACTCTCTTTAGAAAACAAAATGCTGCTTCTTACATCAGCCATCAGGTTGGAAGAATAAAATTTCCATTAGCAACGTTGTCCTGCTGATGCATACAAAAGCAAAATATGCAATTACTTTAATTTCTTCTCTAGTTTGATCCATCGGAAAACTTCAAGCAAACATTACCCTTTTGTTTTCGTCTACTTGGACTGGAATCAGCCCTTGATAACAAAACACACAGTGATGAAGGGCTGTAAGAGGCGATTAAATAATTTAATCATCTAAATTTACTATCTCCAGACATGTCAATGCTGCTGTGACTTTGGCTTCCGCTGCATGCTTTTCTGACTGTAATTCTAATATTTGCTATTCATGTCTATGCTACGTTGCAAAAATGATTTTTCTTTTTCTTTACCAAGAAGAGCTCCGATCAAACAACATCTGGTTTATAAAGAGAATCCACATTTTCACCCCATTTTCCAGCTGGAATAACTGAAGCAAAAGGAGGTCAGGCAACTCACTCATTTACTCAAGGTCAGAATCAACATCTACACAGCTATTAATATTGATACAAAAGACCCTGGGATCCTTTTCATCGTTTTTTCTAAGTACTAAAATACACTCCCTTCCCCATATCTGCAAGCTGACTGTACAAGCACTATTGCACTTGATATCGCATACTTGTAACGTATATTCAATGTTAAAAATTCCTCTATAGCCTCTTCTAGCACCTGTGGGTATCATAAGCAATTAAGAAAGTAACTGCATATAATAATTCATCATCTGGATACTATAAATTGAAAGCTAAATAATGGCATTTTGGAACAGAGAAAAAGCACACATAGTTCAAAAGCAGATAAGCAAGATTATTTTCTTATTTCAGCTAAAAAGGAGGGAAATATAAACCCCTGCAGGTCAGATTCACATTAGTTAAGTTTGGTATGGTGAAAGGGAAAAAGACAACTTGCATCCCTTTGACATTCCCCTTCTCTTACTGATCACTCAGAACACAGAAAGCAAAACTGTATAGTTTAATAGATAGTGCCACTACCTCATACGGTACTTCTCAACCTGACATAACTTTCTGTTCACCCAGAGAATTGTTTCACCTTTCCAGGCTTTGTTTTTAATTTCCTAATTAAAGACTGCTAATCCTAATTGAAACTTACAACCAATGCGCAATCTTCAGTATTACTAAAATAAGAAGATAAAAAACTCCACGAAAATACCAAAGTGGCCGTGGTTAGGATCTCGGAGTGAGCCCTGCAGTTTGTGAAAGTCTGTGTAAAGCTATTAAAACTAAATATACCCCCAACCTTGTAAAAAAAAAAAAAAGAAATAGAATATAATTCATCAAGTTATCCCAACCTCACAGCGAGGAATATCCTGACTGCTGCAGGTCCTGCCGCACAGACAAGGTACTGCGCACCAGCCGACCCGCAGTACAGGCCCACGCACAGGGACCGTAACCTGCAATAAATGCAAAATAATTCATGGGAGCAGAGTCAACTGAGCTGACACACTTGCATTTGTAAGAAGCAAGACAATGTCAAGTACAATACTACTTCAGTAGCAAACAAAGCACTGAATGTTCACCTGGATGCCACGCTAAATTCCAGTTTATGTAAGCATAGTCATAGCGGGTAGGGTGAAAGTTCATTTAACCCAGATTCCTGCACCTGTAAGAATCTACAGATGCTTAGGTAAAAGTACAGAAAACAGGAACTATAATAGTATTTCTCTTGAATACTCTTCCAATTTCCACTCCTGCAGGTTCCCAGCCTGAGATCGCATCTACATATTTACCAGTTCTCAAAGACTCAAAAGTTCTTTTGGTCATTTTTCAAACCTACACAGACACTATAGATGCTAAACATCTTGTGGCAAGGAAATACAGTTTTAATAACCTTTTGGTGAATTTTTTTTCCCTCCAGACTTGCCCCCCATTAGTTTCATTTGATGATCCCTACTTCTTCTTTTGAGAGAAGAAACTCCAAGCAAACTCCACGTCTCTGACCGTTGTTATTTTTATGACTTCCACCGCATCCCCTCATAGTCATTTTTCAGACCAGTCCAGGTCCAGTCTTTGTCTATATACACAGTTGTCATGGACCAGCTTTGCTGATCCTCCTCATCCTTCTCTGATTTTCCAGTTCCAGTAAGTCTGTTTTGAATTGTATGTTAAAGCCCTCCCAAGAAGCTGCTATGGAACTCTGCTATCCAAGGACAGATCAAAAAGCAAAATCTATTTATGATTTCTCAGTGAGCTGGAAAGCAGGACCAAAACTATGTCATTCCTAACACAGTAAAGCTGCTCTAAGTTTCCAGGTCCCAGCCTCTGCAAGGCAGAGAGCTGAATCATTCCTCTTCTTTTGCCTTCTCCAGATGATTCTCTCTGATGGGATGAGTGTAAGCCAGTATTCCTGCCCTTGTGTTTCTCCCCACTCCCAGGTCTTGCTCTTTATATCCAACATGCAAAGACAGGCCCTTGAACCTTCACTCCTGCCTTATCATTAAACCTGAACTGGTCATTGACAACCTGACTGTAACAAACGTTTGGGTTTTTTTAATTTGGAAATTCTGGGGCTTTTTTAATTTGGAAATTCTGGAAAGTCCAGAAAACTCCGTCTTACTGTGGAAATAGCTGGAATACCCTGACTCTTAATTCTATCTAGCACCACTTGAGCTGGGTACAAAAGAATTGGTCAGGGAATCAGAAGCTAAGAGGTTAACTTATGATTTCCTACAAATACACACTACAGCCAGGCATAAACAACTGCCAGAAAAGGATGTGGATGGGAAATAAAGCAGAGTTTGCTGCAGTTCCTCCTCACTCAGCTCCTTGTTCTTCCTGAAACACTGCAGACACGGTCTGACTCAAGGAGCCAATCCTTTTGTGAAAATATTTCCAAGAAATACAGTTGTCTTTTGAATGCATTTTACAAAAAGCAATGTTTAGCCACCAATTCAGATTCTTTTTGCAGGCTCATGTAACTTAAAATTGCCTTTGATTTCGTTTAAAAAAGGAAAATTGGCAAGCACTTAGTATGTACAAAAGCTTTTGGCAGCTTAAAAATACTGTGTAAAGAAACTTCTCAGCAGGAGCTGGTACAAACTTTTATGTCAACTCATCTCTCAAACATTTCATTTGGGCAGGTCCTTTTTGGTACATTCTTCAAGAACTGGCTTTTTTATACAGTGAAAACATTTTAGAATTACATTTTATTAACTGATACTTACAGTTTCAATTAGATTCGGAGAATTAAGACAAAAACATATTGGTACATTTCCACGCTTGGATTCACTTTTATCTTTTACATAAAAAAACAGAATTAAGCACGTGTTAGTAAACATTTGTATTGTTTCCAAATAGTTCTTCAGTTCAAACTGCACTCAAAAATTTTCTCTGTGCTTCTCTGTACATTCATACGTACATACGTACTTTCTCTGTATGTTCTAAAATATTTTGTGTTTACACAAGTGTTTGGGGAATGAGCATGCTATCTGCCAGAGCTGTTTGGTCGAGGGTTTCTGAACAAAAGCAGGTGACTGATGCACAAACACTCCAATCACGAGTCCTTCCCCAACTGATGTCTTTGTCACATTGTTAGCAGAAACAAAATCAGGTGCTACAAGGGGCAAATGGTCATCACAAAGAATCAGATGCATCATGAACAACGAAATATATTGTGTATCTTAAATATTGGAAAATGTATTCATTAAAAGTCCACATAGAAACAGTAAATGTTTCCTCCTGGATGTACGAGATTCGAGGTTAGGATTACTTTCCCTGGATCTTCCACACATCTGCAGCTCACATTCATCCAAAGGATGTGTTATGGAGCACATGTCTAACACCTGGGAGCAGACAGCCAACAAGGGACTCGGCTTCTTTCGTAACAGGCCAGTTAAAAGATAAAAGGAGACCCAGCTGCAAGGTTGTAAGGCCAAAGAAACCGGACAATCCTGGCAACAAACAAGCTTTTAGATAACCGCTTAGATCACTGCACCCCCTAATAGGCTGTGCCCTTGCTTAAAACCCGAGAGCTAACGGTGGTCAATAGCCAGAGGAACTCAAGCCCTGCAAAAGCCAAAAGAGAGTCATAGCCTGAATAACCAAAAGCAGGCACAAGCGCCAGCTGGCAGGTGGAAAGACCGAACAGGCAGCTGGATGCTCTGTGCCTGGTTGCTTTGTCTAGGGAGCTCTAGGGAGATGAGAAAATGCTCCTCAAGCACGTGGGAGAACGGGTTAAAGACAGGAAAAGAGCTAGGGCACTGAAAAGAAAGAAGTGCACATCATCTGTGTGAATGCTTTTTATTCTTCACCTTCAAGCCACAAGTATCCAAAAGCGACAAAAAAATCGGCCTAATTCCAAGCTCCGTTTCTCTCAAGGACTTGTCCTCCTCTGTAATCCCATTAAGATCAGATGTCCTATAGGGATAGCTGCAATGCATGTTTGCACATCATTTACTAACGGAAGGAACATCTCAAAGAGGACTGTGAAGCATCTCATTCCAGAAATCCCTATTTCAGTAATTAATCGCTTTACTGTTAAGGTTTACCCTCTGAAAGAGCTAACTTCAGCACATAAGTCAAAACCTGTGGAAAACATCAAGGTAACACCAAACACCAAAGAAAGTTACAAGTGATTGGTGACATGATGTTCAACTCCCAGCATTCTAGTTTCACAGCTAACCAGTGATTGATCCACAAGGCCACACACATTTTCCACTCTAACTTCACGGTTTCTCTTTTTTGGTAGAGAAACATGCAAGCAGCACAGAACTGCACTTCTGATCCATTTTACTGGGCTAAGTCAAAACCTTTTTCTGCTGGATTTGCACACATATAACTGAGAAGTGAATCTGGCCGTCTCATCTTCAAGCAAGTATCAATACAAATGAAAACAAGCACAGCAGTTGACAGATGAGAAGTGAGGAAAAACAAACACCAAAGGCATGAAGTGTTCAATTCAATTGGTTCCATATACTGTATTCAGAGCGATCCCTGAGGCAGAAAGAAGTCTGACAAACATTACAATGACTATTTTTCATCGAAAACCACACACACAGAATCTATTATGTTTTAAGCTAACCACAAATTAGGAATAATTATTAACAGACTGCAATTGTAGAAGTAAGATATTGCACACAAATTCTTTCTGTTTGACAGAACGTAACATTATGTTCTGGAGAGACACCAAATTAACAGGATAAAAAAAGTACATTTTTATAATATGTATTGATTTACAGAGTTCCTTGACTTTAAAATAAGAGTCCTAGAAGGACTGAAATAACTGAGCCCCCAGAACAATGAAGGAACACGTTTCTTTGTGTCTAGAAATGTGTGCTCGTATGTACAGCCGCCACACCTCAGCGTAGGAGAGCATGGTCCGCGGGCTGAGCCAGCTTCAGCTGGACTAGACTTGGAATAGCACCCTGGGGTGATGTCAGACCCTTGCCACCCAAAACATCGCAAAGTATTCATGTGACACTCTTTGGTGCTCAGTCCTTACCCTTTCCCTGCTGTGGTATTCCTCGCCCCAATCACTAATTCAAGCTGGAAGCCTTAATTATTCGAGGAAGCAATTCAAAAGCTGAAAGACCAGGAACTGTTCCTGTATTTCCTAGACACTCTGCCTTCCTCCATCGTCCTTAGCTCCAAACACTCAGAAGACACCACGCCTGTTTCTGTATTCCTGAAAGAACAGCACTGCAGCGAACAAGAGTTCAGTTAGCCGAGTACTTTGGCAGAGAATTCATTTCTTGTTTCACTCACAAAAGCAGAGCTGCCAGTTAGTACTGGCTGACAGGTTCAAATAGGCCGAAATGCTGCTGAGCCTTAGAAATGAAATCCTGCGTTTTGCCTTTACAAGCCTTTCTTTGGTTAAGGGAATATCAAAACCAATAACCTGTGTTTGTCCAGTTCCTCTTAAGCTACAGGAGGTATCGCAACCCAGAACCAGTCTGTATTCACCCACACAATGGCAGGAGTCATCTAATAGTCATCAAGTGGTGATGCCTTTCGTCAAAACCTTGTGTGACTCAGGAAATGTAATCTAGAAGTCAGAATCTCTTGAGGGTTTTTAGAAATCAGGTGGCAATCCCCCTGGGATGCACAGAAAAAGACAAGATCACCCCCGCTAGCCACGCGAGGTTTCACAGCACGCAGTAATCGCGCTTCAGTTTACACCGTAGATGTACTCCCAGGATCTACTCCTCGATCCACCTTTCTGCCGCAGCTGACAGCGGAATGGTTCCACAGCTGCTATTAAGTGAAATGACTCTTGTTGTACTGTGCCACGTTATCCTGCTTTGCTGGCCAGAGGCTGCTGGAGAAGCTACGGAACAACACAGCTTGTCCACATGCATTAAAACCAAATTATTCTGATAGATCAAGAGTATGAAGCATGGTGATAAAGGCTCAGAGATAGATATATATATATATCTATCTATCTTCATCCCTCATGAGCAATGAAACTTTGCATAAGGCTTTTGTCTTAAATGTGCTGAACCGGAATTCTGACTTATTTAAACTGGGTTTAGACCAAGCGTATTAAGATTACTGCTGCAAGAAGAAACATCATGGAAGTGAGAAATATCAGGAACTGTTCTGTCATGCTCCATTCAGGTTTCCAATCGACCCAGGAGGAGAATGGAGCGCGTTTATCCTGAAGTCAAAGCAGAAGATGCTTTTCCACTTTGGGAAGGAAGGGGTGGACGAAGGGCAAGGGAGGAGGGATTAACTTTAATAGGAAGAGGCATACTCACTGTGAAGCAAAAACTTGATAAGAACAAGGAGGGAGGAGAAAGCAGTATCAGAGTATCTTGATGTGTAAACATAGAGCAGTGGTGGCTTGCCCTCAAAAATCAAACCTTACCAAAATTTAACAGCAGCGTGCCTAATTAATTTCAGATGAGAAGAATTGAGCATTTTCCACTTGGCTTCTCTCTTTCTCATCACTGAACTCTTCCTCTCTTACACACTGTCTTTGCCTCGACAGCTCTCCCTTCCCCCTTTGCCTCTTCCAACAGCTTTTACTTTGGCAGTACTTTTGGTTGGCCGACGTTTTCCGAGAGCCCCGGTTTCTTTATGGCTCCCTGCCTCACTCAGCATACTTCTCACAGGGCATAGTTATTTCCAAGCTAAATCAATACTCCCGTGTTTGTAGCCAAAGGCCTGAAGTGGGCTCTGGACTCAGCTATACACATTTAACTCCAGGTAAGCTCTACTCAGAGGATTCTTTACCTACAACAGCACAAAAAATAAAGCCCAGCCTGGCTCTCAGTGCTGCAGCCAGCGGTGAGTTAATGCCGGTGAGAGGCAAGGACTGAGGGCTGGCACTAATATCATTTTCTGAAAGCAGGAGTTTAATGTACCGTCCCTTTGTACGCTTCCTGAACCAGCTGCAGCTCACCACACTCAGCAGAAGACAACCAGTCTACGAGAGCCTGTGCCAAGGACAGTGCATACACATTACGACAAGTGCTGCTGCCACCCCGTTGCCACTTGCCCATCCACCGCAAGGTTCTCCAGCTGCCCCACGCGGAGCAGGTCGGAGCTCCAGCTGCGGATGCCTGCGGGCACGCGCTCGCTCACTGGTAATGCAGGGCAAACCCCTGAGACGTGCTGGGGGCATGCATGAGGCACTGCGGGGGGGTGTCTGCATCCCTCTACGCGTACGCACTGCCTGTGCTGCCCCAACCCCTCTCCTGTGAGCGATGGACCGCGATACCGCTAATGGAGACGCGCTCCTGTAATGTAGCCTGAGCAGCATGGGACAACACCGCTTCTCAGCCAAGACAGGGCAGCAGGCAGCATCACTGCTTCCAGCCCATTTCTGCAGATACCAACCGTCAACCTAAGCCACCCATACAGCCTGTCAGCAGAGTGCCAGCAAGAGTCACGCAGCCTCAACCGTGGGAGGCAAAAGACCAAATGGTTTGAACCAAGTTACCAGTGTGGAACTACTTCTGCAGCCCAAGGTGTGCTTAAAAAAACCAACAGGGAACATCTCTGAAAACAGACCTAGAGGCTGCTGGTCACAAATTCATATATATGGTGTGTATCACAGAATCACAGAATGTTAAGGGTTGGAAGGGACCTCTAGAGATCATCCAGTCCAACCCCCCTGCCAGAGCAGGTCCACCTACAGCAGGTTGCACAGGATGGCGTCCAGGTGGGTTTGGAATGTCTCCAGAGTTGGAGACTCCACCACCTCTCTGGGCAGCCTGTTCAGTGCTCTGCCACCCTCAAAGGAAAGAAGTTCCTCCTCATGTTGAGATGGAACTTCCTATATTTGATTTTATATGCATTGCCCCTTGTCCTATCACTGGCTACCACTGAAATATAAAAAATAAATATAAAAAATGTTTTATATTGCTGGCCAACATTACACTGCCTCCTGACAGCATGAAACAAAATACCTCTACTAAATTCTGTATGAAATGCATTTCAAAGCATTTTCTTGAAGTCTCCAGATCTTCAAAGATACTATTGCGGTTATTTTGGATGGTTCATCCTGTGCCCAGCACTTGACATTTAAAGCTATGTTCACCTCCTTATTATTACCCAAAGTTTAACTTTTCTGTACAATTTATTCAGGTATTTAATACTGTGGTAAACATAGGAAAGCAGACAAATATAAATTCAAGATCTGCACTCATGGCTGATTTGGTGTTTGAGGGCACCACATAAAGAGCTTAAGGTGCCTACAACCATAGCTCACCCAGTTCCAAAATCCCAGACTGGTAAGATTACTGGGATTTTTTTTCTTAATTCTACTACCTTCCAAAAAGCAAAATGACCAAGGGAAACACAGAAAGCTGGCATTTGCTACAGCCCATCAGAAGTAGAGCCAAGCAGAACTGCAGATAGAGCAGACAAAACTGCAACAAATCAAGCCTGTGTGTGCATAGACTTGTTTATAAACGTGCTTATTACGCAAAGCAGTGTGGCTGCAGATGGCCAAAGCCTGAAAAACCCGAAGTGTTGGGATGGTTTTTTGGTTTGTTTTTTTTCTTATGTGTGTGTGTTTCTCTCCTTGCCTTTCTGGCTTTAATCAAGTTACGTTGCCTTTCTATAGCTCAATTTTCTTCTCTCCCAAGAAGCATTTCGAACACGCATCTTAAATTGTGATTTTTGTAAAATGCCTAAAATGACAAAGCCTTGCCAAAGCCCTCACAAGGACTGCTACTTACAGAGACTTTTCTGTGCCCCTTTAATTTATACCCTACTCTTTCAGGTACGCATTGCTTACAAACAAATAGCTTGCTTCTCTTTTTAAAAAATAAAAGCTAATAAATTCCTCTTAACATAGGAGGATGTTTCCATCACTTTATTGTTTGCAGTCCACACTCTTCATAAGCTGTCACATGAATTTGGTTAAGAGATTCATAATAATTTCATTCTACATACTGTCATACTACACGCATTGCTACAACACTAATAAGAAGTGAAAGCAATATAAAATGTTGTTGCTCAGAGTACTGAAGTCAGATGGAGAAGATTTGCTCAGTGGAAAAAGGCTGTTTTTAACGCCATCTCTTTTTCAAGCATACTCATATTTTAATGTTAGTGCAACACTGTGAAGTATGAAACCAGATCCCCATCTTGGGCTCATTCTCCCCTGTATTTCAGAAACGATACCCAGAGCCACAGCTGCTGCCCAAACTGATAAAAGCCAAAACCAAACCAAACGCCACTGAGCACAGCAGAACCAACACCGCTCGGTAGAAGCGCTGCTGAGGAGGGTGCAGAGCCCCGCCGGAGCACAGGCTCCCAAGGGAAGAAGCTGGCACCCACTCTGCAGTTCCCGGCAGGTCTGCTCAGCCCTAGAAGGCAGAGAAGTTGCAAAGGTAACAAGAACCCTTGCAAAAATGGCTCTGAAGTGGAACTGCATTTTGTGCGTCCCTTACCACTTTCCCCCTTTACGGTCTGATGTTATTCATTATTCAAACATCAGCCTGTTTCTGTTCCTGCTGAGGTCAGGGGCTGAAGTGGAAGTTGATTAAGGTCAAATAAAGAGACATATGTTTATTGTTGCTTAAAAATGTATTACACGTCAAAGCTTCTGACTTGAGCTAAAAGATATTAATAGTTTGAATATTTCTTCTGAACTTTACAGCCCTGGTTAGTCTAACTTTCTAAAGACAATCCCTCCTCCAAGACGCTGGAGGAAGAGAACACCCTTCTCTTCCCAGCGTTGAGCCTCATATCGACCCGCAAAACTGCTGCAAGTCCTCCCCATTTGGGTACACACAGATACATTCCAACCTAAAAAACAGTAAGCCACGAGTCAGAGATCTTGCAATTCTTAAGAGTTGCCATCTATTGATAGCACTTAGTATGCATATGGTACAAATTTTCAGTAGGTAAATGCGTACAGAGGAGGAAATGAGCGCACTGAATTATTTCAGCTAGAAACCTAAAATTAATGCACATTGTGCAACAAAAGGAACACAGTTCTGGAGGTAAACTTTAGCATTAGATGAGGAAAAATTCTCAAAGGCATGCTTTTATTGTTTGCACTGCTTTTAGAAGACTAAAATTCCATTTACAAACCAAATGCCCCGAGAAGCAGCTCAGGCAGCCCCCCAGCCCTGCCTGCACACCAGAGCAGAGCAGCATCCCACATCCGCGCGACAGGGGAGGTTCTCCTACTTCTTCCATAACTGGGAAGAGTAGAGAAGATCTCTGCAAGCTGTCTCTTTTCAGAGATGAAAACCTGAATAAACAGAGTAGTGTTGTCACCTTGCTGTTGCTGTGTTCAAGTCACGGTATTTTATTCAAAATGCAAAACATTTTACCATGTTTTTGCGTAGCTGGTTACCAAGGGCGAGGGGATTTGGGGGAGCGGAGGATCATATCCTCAAATATCATGTTTTGCTGTTATCTTCCACACAAATTGCAGCTGCCACTGTTCATAATAAATCACATGAAAAAGCAAAGAATAACCTACTAGATAAAGCTCAACTTCTTTTCAAGTCACAAGTTCCAAATGCAAAGCATCATCCTAAACGTTAGTGCCCCCACTCCAAAGACCAAGCAGTTCCACATAACCCCACATACTAAATTTTCTTCCTTCAGGCTTCTTCCTCTTCTCCTTTTTCTTGCAGGAACAGCACGTACAGTCATTTGCATTCACTCTACAAGGATTTTTAGTATCTCAAACCTCACCATCTGATGGACTTATTCTGAAAACCAGCTCTCACACACATACTCCCAAAGATACAGAAAACAACAAGGCGGTCTAATAAATGCAGTCACTGAACACATTGATTCAACTGGTAGGTCTAGTTAGAGGTTGTTTGGATACTTATTTTGCATGTCTCTGGCAGGATCGTGTCCAAGAGTTGACACACAATAGTCATTGAGAAAGAATTTCCAATTTTGTCTTTCTGACATGTCTCCCCTCTCTGTATCCAGCCAAGTTCTAAAACTGATTATTAATCTGTCTTGCCCAAGGATAAACCCAGGTTTCTAAACTAACAAACTGAAGAGGAAGAAAATTTTCTGTGAATAAAGACATCAATCTTCACTGTCCGCAAGGACTAGGATGCTGGAAGTACCTGCTGTGATGCCTGAAGGTTTCACACAATGAGGAGGAGGTGGCCGTTAAGCAACAGCTGGAGGCTGTACTCAGACCTTCTCCCTTTCTTTTCTCACAGAGTGGAGCGTACCCACAGCATCTCCCGCTTGCAGTGGCACTGGCAAAGGCACGATTCCTAGGAGAATATCCAACAAGGATGCTCCCCTTCAGGGTCTAACAAAGGAAAATGGGGCACATCTACAGAGCTGTACACCTACTCTAAGTATTTGAGGGTAGACTGCTGTTCTCTCTGCCTCAGAATTGCTTTCCGTACCAGAGGCAACATTGAGATTTTACTTTTGCTTCCCGTGGGACAAGCGAGCTTGCAAGAGCACGCAGCAGAGCCTGGGGACTTAAAAAAGCCATTCAAAAAGAAGGCATAGTTTATCTCCTGAAATCAATACCAAATACTAACACTCTCAGTAGGGCGCATATAGCCAGTGGCAAACAGGCTATAAAGAGGAGGACCACTTCATCTGAAGGCAGGAAAAGATAAAGTGTCAGTTCTTCAGCTGACAGGAGCCCACAGCCTCTGGCAATCACACCTGGGCATGGCAGTTTCAGATTTATTTCCAACTACATATGTATTTCGGATTATATAAATTATATATATTCCAGATATTCTGCATTTTGGGATTTCCTCACCTTTTTTCTTTGGGCACCCCAATCACTCACTGCCGTCAAACATGAAAACTCATTAATCCTGTTGGGATCAGTTTAGCTCCTGGCATCTGCACAATGTGCATAATGACACTGTGAAATAAACACACTTTTGCTTGTCTACATAGTTGTCTCCACTGTATTATCCAGACATAAACTTCAGCGATCTACAACAGACCAAGGGGAAAAAACATAATCTGTTAGGACCATAACACATTTTATTGAAGTCCAGTAGCCTCCAGCCCTCTTTATCATACTACTCTTTCAAGTAACATGAATTCTGGTGGAAACAGGACCATCCATTTCTGCCACAGAAGTGCTCAGAAGCAGCACTTTCTTCACGACTCTCCAGGTCTCCATGTCATTACTAAGCCTAACTGCAAAGCTCAATGGCAAACCTAGTTATATGGTTAAGTGCTTCTAAACGAAAAGGCACAGTAATAACACACATTCAGAAGAGAAAGAAAGATAGATGTGCGAGGGAAGACCATTTTCCCCAAGTCATCCCCTGCCCAGCAGCTTTCCTCCGTAGCGCCTGCCTGCACCTACACCAGCCTCCTGACGGGGCTGAACCTCCTCTTCTCAAAGGGACCGAGGGGCAGACAATGACCCCACAGACCTGCTGGGGAATGGCAGCCTTTAGGCAGGACAAACACTGCAGTAAGTGTTGCTGTAGACCCTGCTGCCATGGCTGAATGCATCTGAGACCAGGAGGGGATCCCTGAAAGCCCACATCCAGCAGCAGGTAAGAGACCACCTGACGGTCTGACCAGCGTGCCTCTCCTTCGGGTGTCCCCAGCTCCGCAGGGTGATGGACAGCTTCCACAGCCGCCTCCACGCTGTGGGAAAGCCTCACTTCTCCGAGAGCCCAGGCACCTTTGGTGTAGCTCTCGGAGCCCCGCTCTCCCAGGATTCACCCCACAAAGAAGTGCCACTCAAGCTGCTGACAACAGCACCTGGGTATGGGGGGGCTGTTTGGGACATTGTTTGCTGCCACGACACCTAAGCCTACCCTTTTCTTCCAAGGACTGAAACAAGTTGCACAGATGATCCATACTCAGACATGCTGCAATTTCTTCCAGACCCTGCTCGTTTCATTATGCTCGAAATGACTACCAGGAAGGAGACAGTTATTTGTGTGAATGCTGTTGAGGTTGTTTATTTAACCATTAAGCAGTAAAAAAGAAAAAAAAAATACTTTGTTTATAGATATTGGATTTTAAAGCAAAAGAAGCTTAAACATCAGCTTCACGATGATGAAATTTATCCCCTTCCTCCTTATGCCCATTAGCCTCCCCCATGCACTGGATAACACCCTCAGCCGATGCGTAAAGCACCACCTGGAGTGGGTCCTTGCTACTGTAGTTGCCATGACTGCACCACACACCTCTCCGTGGGCAGCAATGCTCTGTTCAAACCACTGCTACACCTCAGGACAGCTAGTAAGTTTTCCAATGTCACCATCACCCACTTACAACTAAGTTACTGCCCTGTGCAATGCAGTGGGGTACCAGGGGAATACACTTTGGACCTACGGGTAACATACTTCATATAAAAAAACCCCAATACCTACCACTCAAATGGCATACATAAGTGCCCTCAAAAACTGGCAAATACACTGTTTACAGCGTCTTGATAATATTTTTATCAAGTGAGAGCCACAAAGTACCAAATCATTGCTGCCTCAGACCCGAACCATTCCAGGGTTCTGGAAACACTCACCATACGTACATTTGGCAAGGAAGAGCACTAACTAAGCAGTAAGCATATTCCTCATTCTGAAACAGTGAGTTATAACAAGGAAAAACCCTGTCACTTATTCCTAATGGATCTATAGTGCTTATTATATTCCCACCACAAAATAAAACCAATCCAATTTAATTCAGAAAGAAAATGACTCTTGAAGATCAAGAGCCTTTCAAGTTCCCCTTCGTTAAAGAACAGAGGCAACTCACTAAACCGGAAAGCGGTGAGATCCAGCAAACATTTTACTGCTGCAAACAGTTTGCAGCAAAGATATATGGGAGTTTATTTGCATACAACTTGATATAAATTCCAACTGCATCCCTGGTGAAAGTAAAGGGGTTTTGTTTTGTTTGGCTTTTGGGTTTGTTTTTGTTTTTATGAAGAAGAGACTTAGTAAACATTTCCTAAGCTGTCTGCTGTTTGGAATTCCAAATCTAAAATAAAATAAACCACACTACCAGCTCCTGTGCTGCCTATCTCGCAAATAGCAACAAAACACACCAGGAATTTAACAACAGAACATATACTCTACATAAAGCTTATTTGTAGCTCAGTTTCCCCTATAAAGTAACATTTCAGCTCTGTTTGACAACAGAGGCACCAAATGCACCAGCAAACTAACCTACAGTGACAAACAGGCTGTCAATGCTGCTGTTCTGCGAATACGTAGTTAAAGGAAAAAAATAATCACATAACATCTGTAAGAGTAATTTTGCCACCTCTCTCTGCTGATTAAAGTATACCATACCATTATGATGAGAGTCCTGGGTCGGCTCATTTCATCATCGCTATCCAGCGGTAGAATTTCATGTGACAACTCCTCTCGTCGTCGTCGCCTGCAGATATGTGGACAGTTCCTCTGTACCACAGAACGAAAGGCTTGGAGCAGAACAATGCTGGCAGCACAACCCATATCTGCATCCTGAAGCCTACAAAATAACTTCTATGTTTATGCTATGTTTGAAAAACAGTGGCTCCTTGTCCCTGAAAACAGCCTACAGTGCAGCTGCAGCCAGCTCGCTCTCCAATCGCTTCCTTGAGCTCTGATCATCTGATCACAACCAAATAGCTTGGATGCAGATAGAGGAAAGATTTGATCCGCTGAAACACACGCAATATTACGACGCTTTTTTCTCTCTCCCTCCCTCCCTGCTTCGGAATCCACATGAGACAATGTGCTCCCTCTCTTGTACAACCAGCCGCCTCCTCCGATTCCAGTTGCATGGAACTGAAAGTATTAAAATTCCTAGTTCAAAAGAGCCAGCTGTTCATTAAACACACACACACACAGAGGCATCCACAACAACTGGCAGGATGAGTTTAAATACCTTTTTTAAAAAGTCATATGCAGCGAAATAGCAAACATCTGGAAAGTTATTAGCTCTCATTATCAGCACTGCTGTTTTTAAAATACTTTGCCTTAGGGTGTTTTGCCACAGAGAGAGAGACATATTTAAGCTCACTGAGGGATTTGGGCTGTAATCTTTTCGCTCCTTGCAATTTTCAGAAGCACAGCAAGCTCATTTGAGTTGTAAATGTAACAAGTGGTAAAAAAAAAAAAGAAAAATGCAGAAGTGCGGACCGCTTCATCCAGCTCATGCTAAAATAGCCACGGCTCAATGAGAAACAGCAGTGTGTAGCTCTGAAACGCCTTTCAATAGCCTAGTTGTTGTGTGTTCCCACACATGCCTGCCTTCTGCAGCGTAATACATTTTTACGTCTACACAGGAGGCTTGTGTTGAGAAGGGTCTCTGCCGACGGGGTCTTGCACTGAACCAAACACCGACGACCTTCCAAGAAGGGTAGGAGGAAAAGTGTTTTAGTGTTGTCACAGCCGGGATCCCGGCGGGGAAAAGCAGCTGCCGGCGGCCAGCGGTAACAACTGGCCTCTCTGGCTCCTGGCTGAGGAGTCATTGAGAAAGCAGGCAGGGATGCTGAGCAATCACATGGCTGGCCTGGAAACGCCGCAAGCGCTAATGGTAGAGGGTGTAAGATAATAGCACTCGAGAGGAAGTTAGCACTAAAAATACCTCCAGAAAATGGATTTCTCATACACATTAGGAAAACTAGAATTTCCAATAGGATTTCCAGAGAAGCTGCTTTTAAGCTAATATGTGTAACTTCATTATACACACACCCAGACCCATATTTACCTCGCAACAAAAGGTTTTGATTTCTAATGAAGGCCATGAGAGTTTTGTCATCCACTCCCATGGGGCCATAAGCAACCTTATAACGTCTGTTAATGAGATCTTTGTAACTAATCCGCCTCCTCACAATCTCAATTAGGAATTGCAGTGAAAACATTCCTTGGAAATACTTTCTTCTGGGTTTGGTTAGGGTTTAATTGCTCAGCGATCCAACAAAAGACATCATCATTTTAACTAAAGCATTTGCCAGAAAAGCTAAATCCTTTAAATTTGTCCTTTAAAAGCAACAAACTCATTGCCATTCTTTCTTGCCTTTGTTTCTTTAGAGTAAGCTGCTTTGGGCACGTATGGAAAATCGCAGCACTGGCAGGCGCTCCCAGCACTGCCATCACTCCTCCCTGGCTCTTCCCTTCAGATCTCACTGGGCAGCAACTTCACACACTTCCCTGACGTGCCTGCCTGTCCACCGACATACCTGCGGGGGGGTGGGGGGCTCATAGCAGCCTTGTTAGTCTGACTCGTCTGATGCGATTACAAGAGCACGGTGGCACAGCCGGGCAATTTCTGCACCGAATCAGCAATCCCACCTGCTGGAGCTGCTGCTGCTTATGGTTTCCTCAGTCCCCTGCCTACTCCGGAACTGTGGCCGACACCTTGGCCACCCAAAAGATGCACTTGGCAACGGGGAGACCTGCATTCCCTACTCTGACTCCAGCAGCAGCAATACAGCCTGCATAACGTCTGCTGCTGGCTGTTATGGCAACTGCTCTGCTACCTTGGGGGCTGCTAACGCATCTCCTGTTTGTCTGTACGGCATCTCCTCTTACTCACCAGTGCTCAGCTGGGAGAGCTGGCAGGGATTTTTTATGGAAATTTGGTTTCCATAGCACAGCCCAACGCTGCGGCACACGCGCGTGCACGCACACATACATGGAAGAGCACCCTAGGGCTTGACCCAAAGCTTTGCCTCACTCTCAGTGGAGAATCCCATTCATTTCAGTGGTCTTTGGATCAAGCTATTCTCTGCCAGTGGCCCAAGTGACTTCATTACAATTATTTGTGGATTAAGCTATTATTAGATACAAGTAGGAATGACATAACCTTGGCATTTCATCTCTTAGGAGAGAAAAATGACACTTAATCCAAAAACAAGTAGACTAACAAGCCAAAGCCAGCCAAGAAGTAGCCGCCAGGCATTGATCAAAATTCAGGAACTGAAAAAACAGCTAACGCACAGGGGAAAAGAAATTACTGAAGAGCTAAAAAACCCCTTCTGCTTTAAGGCAATCTCACGGGAGCAAGAGCTATGATGGAAACCTCCCAGCCCATTAAAAATGCCTGGACACACACACACAGTATCAACAGCTTTGTTTTTCAAATGTGGGGATCTCATTAGCATACATTACGCTTACACACCAACTATCAACAGTGTTTGTTACTCTTACAGTGAAGCATCCAGCACTGTTTTGTGTTAATTAGCACTTTAATCCAGAAGCTGAATTTAGTGAAACTCCCTGGGAAGCAAAATACTCCTTTGTGCAAGCAACTCCATAATTCCCCATTACGCAGACTTTGGCAACAAGGCTGGGCTAAGGCATCCCCACCCAGGAAGCCATCCCCTGCCCACTCCCACCCTCTTTGCAGCCACCACTCATTTCAGCTGTGTTAAGTAGCCATGTAACACCCGCACGATGGTTTACAGGAACAGGCTGGGAAGCAGACTACTAAAGGTACCTCTGTGAAAAAAAATAATAAAAAAATAACAGAGAATTGGAGAGGCAAGACAGTTGTTTTGCCCCAGATGACTTCAGTGACCCAGTCCGTGGCAACTGCGAGGGCTGTGCAGCAGTAAAGCTGTGCAAGAGCTGAAGTGGGTCACACTTGCCACGTTTGATAAAGTCTGTGACAAGAAAGCAGAGTTCAAAGGCATCCGGGTCCTCGAGCAAACGGCTATCCGTCATTCAGCCTCAGCTTCCACATGAAAGAGATGCCAGCTCTGCAATGGGGCAGCCAGGGCCTGAAGAGGTAACTGGCTCTGGCAGGAGGTCTGCAGCAGAGGGATCCCTCATCCTCCAAGCACTGGGTTATCTCTCTTCCACAATATTCCCACATTTCTGTTTCTGCAGGCTGCAAGACTTTCTAAAGATGCTACCAAACATTTTCTGACACTTATTTCATACCTCTGTAGCACACCCCATTAAAAGTTTGCTTCCTTCCCGCAGCTTTCTTTATTCCATCATTTTTCCTTTCTCCTTGTGTCATTTGAATTCTTATAATCTGAATAAACAGGATATAACCTATTGGTATGCTGGTCTTCAGCTGAGGGCTTTAAACAGGAAGACAGAAAGCCAGCTCTCAGAGGAGATCCTTCGGTGCATTTCAAAAGTTCCCCAAAGAAACGCTGATCCGTGCTTCTAACCCCAGCGGAGGCTGCATTCTCCTCAGGGATGCAGGACGGCTGCAGGTTAGAAGAACCCTTCGCACGCACCTGCTCAGCTGTCAACAGGGCATGCACCATTTTGGGTTGGGTTTTAGGGTTTTTTTTTTTATTCTCCAGAAAACAAGCGCTCCTCTCCAAGATGTATTTGCATAATGTGCGGTGAGAAGTTACGCAGAAGCTCTTGAAGTGTGACAATCTTAAAGCAGCAATGACAGACGACTGCAGGAGTCAGCCACAGAAACAGGAACGCCCCTGGAACTGCTTAGGACAGGCTGTTCAGCCTGGTGCACAAGAGTCCCAAGCCATTACCAGGAAGTAAAGCCAGCATATCGGAAGAACAGCACTGTTGCAGATGATAACGCTCACGCCACCATTACAACGTACCAAAGGATCCCTGAGTATCCAGCTGAGGAAAGTACGCGCTGACATGAAGCAGGTTTATACAAAACTCCTGTCACAGACAGCAATATGTTGGCACTCTGAAGCCAACTCACAGCCCATTTAACTAAACTCAACGTGGTTAATAAACTGGCAAAACAATGTCCATTCACAGAAAATCCTTCATCAGAGATAGCACAAAAATTTGCCAGGTGAGCCGTTTACCTCGCATAGCTCAGGCAGAGATAGCCTGGGATGGCTCCAGCCCAGGGGATGTTCTGGTACACGCAGACGTGCACAGCACGTGGCTGAGCACATCTGGAGTCAGACCCACCTGCAAGCCCCGACCATTTTAAAGTATGAATTGTTCTCTTGGGAAGAGTAGAGCAAGTCTTTCAGTTTTTCAAGGCTATTCTACATGAGTTGCTATTCCACATATATCATGCTGGTACAGACGATGAGCAGCTCCCCACATCACACAAGCAACGTGACCAGTGGCTGTCACTCACAGCTCCACACAGACCCACAGTATCAGTAGAACTTCCATTAAGGTCTAGCCTATGCAAGAAGCAGACAAGCATTTGAAGCAAGATACAACAAAATTAGTCTCTACCTTGACACAAATGAGGATCGCTCACATTTTGGTGAGCTACCGTGTCATCTCTCAGTACCTTATAATTTGTCACCCACATCACCCTTTCAAAACAAAAAAAGCTGATAGACGTTATCCTCTTAGCAAAGGGAATTTTCCTTAGAGACATCAAAGACCTTTGTCTCCAGTATTTGTTTTCCTAAAGGCTTGGAGGCATTTGCAAGGAAAGCAGAGGGGAAAAAAAACATAACCCGAGTCTGAAAGTCTCTCTTCATGCTCTGCTACTTCAAAACAGAGGAATCCTAACCAGCACCCAAGGAACCAGCATTGAGACCCAGATCAAATGTGTGAAGTACTCCAAGAGGTAGTCTTCATGGCAACTGCTTGATAACAGAAATCCCCATTAATGTGTCTCCTTTCCTTGCACATTTTATGCCTGATGAACAGTATAAGCTTTCAGTGTGCTTTTTCTAAACACTGTGTCGTTAAAGCAATGTGGCAGATACCACACCGTAGTGGCATCTCTCACCGCCACAGAGCCAGCATTTCCAATAGCACCTCCTGTTCCCTCGCTGCTCCCAGGTTGCTAGGGGAGGTCTGGGAGACTATGAGAGTCCATCTTCAGGAGCTGCCCCTTCTTCTCCTCCAACACAGTTACATCCCAAAGCTTTCACATCCATCCCCGTGGCCTACAAAGGACTGCCCAATGCTAGCCTGAACCACTGCATCATATGTTTGAGAAGAAAAAAAAAAAAGCTTAAAGCATACACGGTGATCACACACTTCTTTTAAAGAAAACTTATGCACTCACAGTTGCTAAAAGCCATAAATAGCATCCATGCCTTCCACTCATCACGTACCCTCTTACAGTCATTTAAAAACATTCATGCACTGAGTTTCAAGGCGTTGCTTTAAAACAGTTAAATATCAGGAACACCGAGGTCTCAAACAGCAGAGCAGGCCCAAGGGTCTTGACGAAAAAGTTCCCACCAGCTACTCCTCAGGGACCTGGGAAAGCAGGCAGAAACTGGTCAGTACAGCTCCTGAATGACACGCAGCTTTTTCATCTTGAAATTGCATTTCCTTCTCATGAAATTGCCCTTGACCAACACAAACCATTCTTAACCATACCAAGGTACAGTCAATGCAAACCCCCCAGTCTCTAGCACACGGTTATAACTATACGAGAGCGGCTTAAACCATTCAACCACCTCATTTCTCATCACTGTGCCTTACAGCAGCAAGCTGTGCTTCGGCCACAAAACTGTTGCAATGTCACCTGGCTACGGAGGAAAGAGAAGGGCTGCAGAAAGTAAGTGTATGGCACCCTCTAGGGAGTAGCAGATGAAAGACAAATTCACCACCAGACTCGGCTCTCCTCACTAGGTGTGACGAGTAACGTACATTAAATGACTGTGTTTATAAAATTTTCTCTTTACATTTAAAAAAAGAAAAAAAAAGTAACTGTATTATCCAAAACCTTTAAAAGAAGAGTCAGGTGTTTTCCACCACGGCTAGGGAGACAGCCCAAAGGAAGGGCTACAGGATTAGGATTGCTGATTCTGTCTACCCTTTCGAAATACTGCACGGTTCAAACTGAATGACAATTTACGCACAGACTTACCTTTAAAAAACAAAGAAGTGACCACCTGAAGGCTGCCTATGCAGCTCAGAGCCACATTTGGCTCAGAAAGCTGGAGCGGGCTGCAAGAACTTGTACCCTCTCCGAGAGCATCCTTGTGCAAAGCAGGCAGCGGCGTGCTACCCCAAGGGCAGGGTGTCCCATGGGGACACCTGCCCGCGCTGCTGTACAACCCACAAGCTCATGCTGTAAAATACATTCTTACAACTCTGCTGTTTGACTTTACCTGCTGAAAATGGAAATAACCACGGATGGACAGGGGGTGGGTGGGTGGGTGAAGTCCGATAACCACAGAAAGGCTCCCTGTGGCTGCACGTGCTAATGGCGCTTTTCACTTCTCAATATTGCTCTCCTCTTTCATGTTGACGTGTGGTGAAAAGTATTAGATGGAAGTTGTGTGGAGTACTCTTAATTACTACTACACTGTATGAGGCCAAAATACAGGGGTTTCCCCCTGTTAAATGCCACAGCAGTTTACTAATGGCCTCAACATACTACAATTGTTTAACAAACAAGGAAATAGACAAAACGATATAAAAGACTAAAGTAAGGATCTCCAACAGGCTAGTGACAGAAGCTGGGCTAGAACCCACACCTCTGGAGCTTCAACCCCTAAAGGGGTCTCTCAGAATACTATCTTTATTCATACAAAATATGAAATAAATTTAGAACTTGCATGCCCATGGTTACCACATTCTTATTTCCAGCTCAGGTGAAGCACCCTGCTGATTTTCAAGTAATTTCTCACTTTGGTAGGTAGCTTTCTACAATTACAGCCTCCATGACATCAATGGGATCATTCCTGGGTCTTAGATTAAGTAGAGCGGGAGAACTGTAGTCTATCAGCAGTGATGAAAACCTCTTTATTTCAATGCACTTCAGTGGTTTCTGGATCTAGCACTAAATATTCTAAAGAGTGGCTAAGGGCATTGTTGTGGTTTCTTTAAACATGTAACAGGAAAAATAAATATTTAAATTCATACCAGAAAAAAAACCACTACTTAACTTACAAAGCAAATGTTTGTTTGTTTTCTTTAAAAGAACTTTTATTATTCCACAAAACTGGAGGAAAATTAGGTGGAGCTACCAAAAGTCATCCTTTCTCTGTCACAGAGTTAAGATAAACTCCAGGAAGAATTTTTGCCAGAAGCTGCAATAAGGCTGGGCTTACACACTTTGGAAGTGACGATTTTACAAATTTTAAAGAATAAAACACACCCAGCTACACAGAAAGCTACTGTTCCCACACAAGAGCAAATGCATTCTCCATTTACTGTCCTGGCACCAGCCCTGCCCGTTAAGGAAACACTGGGAAGAGAAACGAGCAACTCTGGAGACCAGGGAGGAACGAGCCTCAGCCCGTTCTCCCAGTGGCACACTGCACGGCTCTAAAAGAAGTCATCGGCTGCTAACAAGGTTTTTAAAATGACGTGCATTTGGATGAGGTGCCATTTGTACAGCGATATTCTTTATTTTCAAAGGCCTGAATATGGGTTGAATAGCACAGTTGTTTAATGAACTCCTCCTTCTCCTTTAAAAGAGGATTAAAAGCCTATCAAAACACTGCAAAGACTCTCCCCGACATCAACAAACTGGACAAGAGCCATAAAAACCTGTATTGCTGACGTCTCATCTTCAGGATATGCAACCTAGTCTCTATTTCTGTAACAGCTGCAGCTTGCCACAATTCAAAATTAGTATTTCTGTTCAAATACAGGCTAGAAATACAAAGCGAGAACAAATACAGAGACTAGAGTTACTTTCAAAAAGACGCCACCCAAATCTGGAGTAAAGGAGAATTTTAGAACAGTGATATCTTGTTAGAAAACGTATTTCTTATTCCAGCTTGCCTCCAGTCCAAGCCAATGACATCCTTCTACTTACAAGCCAGCTAAGAACAGATAAGAAAAAATAGAACTGTGCCATAAGCAGAACACTTTCAGCCTCCACCACTTTGAAAAGATTGTATCTCTCTTCCAGCTCTCAAGAGAGCTCGCGAAGGAAGGTATCTCTTGGCCTGCTCCTATCTACTCAAACGCTCCTTTATTTTCCAAGCAACTCACTCAAGTAGGAAAAAAGGCACACATCTTAAAATTTGAGGTAGGAATTTAAACAAGACAAATTAATTCTTTCTTTTAATGTTTCTCATCTTGTTTAACAAAGAAAAATATTAAGTGTTTATCATCAAGGAAGTGCGGAATCAGATACTAAGTGAACGGGTCAGGCTTCATACACAAACCCTCACTGCTTCCACAAGGCAGTTACAAACCCAGGCCTTACCGGCTAAGCTAGGAAAGCAGGACCCTATTCACGGCAAACACACACAGGGGGAAAGTATTTGGAGAACTGGAGTGTGGCACTCAGTGCCAGCCTGCATGGCACATGCCGAGGAACGGCCACGAGCAAGATGGAGAGGACACAAGACTTTGTTCTACACCGTCTCCTTCACTGGGACCCCAAAGTTCACACACGCAGACTTTTACCTGCGGTCTCAGTCTCTACCAGGGGTTGCAGGAACTTTTTCTCCAGCACACGACTGTGTCTTATGCAGAGACAGTTAGCTTTGATGGCATTTCCACCACAGCTTTCCAGCACAATCTCTCATTCTTTAGTATGTCCGCGTTTAGAATAACCACCTGGGAGCCAAACACAGTTTTTATTTGTCTGCGTTAAAAATGAGGAAAAAAAACAACCCCACTTTTTTTCCTGTGTATGAAGTCAGGCCAGAGAGGCTGAACTGGCTCATCTCCTGCTCCCCAGTTTTGGTATCCTTTTTCTCTCTCTCCTTTCTTTTTCTCTCTCTCAGAAGCCAGACTGACAGGACAAGAGTAATACCCAACACCTTCTGCCTCAGAGTCAGACCATGCATGTGATAGAGATCAGCAGCAATTCCTACCTGGCTCTCCACATGCTGTTCACAGGAGGCTTTCGGATTTTCAAGCCAAGAAACCCATTTCCAAACTCCCTCACAAGCATGATGGACTGTCCCAGGGAGCCATGAGTTTAGCTGCCTAAAGCATTCCAGGTTAATTTAATAAAATTTTAATTCAAAACATCAAATGCCTTGAAGATAAGAATTTCTAGTGCAAGCTGGGAGTTCAGCAGCTGAAAATAAAGGGGGAAAAGCTGGAAGCAGCGGCCAATGATCATCAACTAGTGATATGACACTGCTACGAGCAGTGCTCAGTGTAGTGCTGAATGCAAGGTATGCCTAGCAAAGGAGGGTCTTATACTGCTATATTTTTATTTAATTATAATAAATAATAAATTTAATTAATTATATTTTTATTTAATAGTAATGACATGAATGCCCTGGAGAGACATCCCTGAGAATACATGAACAGGTCTGGCCACCTTGAAGAATGAACCAGTTGCAGAAAAGACCTGCTAACATGACCAAGGAATGAATGTGTTGCAGAGAACATCTGAGCTGATGTGTGCAGTTCTCAGATACACAGTACAAGCCCAGTGACACACTGCATCGAGTCCCGTAGAAGGTCACCAAGACAGACTGACGCTGGAGGACTCAACATAGGAGGAAATGCTGAGAAAAATACATTTGTCCACACTTAAGAAATGAAGACCAATGAGAAAACTTGCCAGTCTATACCCTACCTAGCAGTGGGGCACAGAGAAGACAGACTCTTCTTGGAGATACACTGACAGGGAATGAGACAATCAACAGAACTTGCAAAAAGGGAAATTCCAATTAAGTATAATAATAAGCTCTTTACCATGAAGAGTAGTCAAACACTGGAACAGAGTACCACAGAGACTGTGGGATCTCCATCCTTGGAGAATCTCAACACTTGTGTGGACAATGGCCTGAGCAACCTTATTTACGTCGACTTGCTTTGAGCTTGGAGCTGGACTTGACGCCTCCAGAAGTTCCTTCCAAACTAAGTTATTCCATGACCGTGTAAGAACACGTCTTATTCAGCCTAGCAAACCACAGCCTGAATTTGTGCCCTCTCTGGGAGAGCCCTGAACACAACCGAAGCGGAAGAGCTACTCAAGCCAAGGGCTAACACAAAGACAAGAGGCTATAAAACAGTCATTTAGGCTGTCCAATGTCACTCTGCAGAAGGCTCTGTTTCTAACCCGACACAGAAACGAGCAAAAGAGGCTCCCAATCAGGCTTCTTTCAACTTGAAGTCAGCTGTATAATCCCTGCTTATTATTTCAAGGCAATTTCACTTTCAGGCAGGCTCCATATGCAAAGAGTTCAGCCAGGAGCAAGGAACCGAAAGGAACAATCTCATTCAATTTCCGAGCGTAAGCTTCTACAGCTGCAAAATGGAAAATGAGGCACAAAATGTGGATAAAGTCAGAAAGGAAGTGCAAAGTAAAACTTGTACATACAGGGGCCAGCAAAAACTGTGTTGTCTCAGGTGCTGATGTCCCATCACCCCACTCCCCCAAACACAGCAGCTGCAGATGGATCTTTTGTCTGGCAGGAAAGATCCCACAAAAAGAATATGGATTACTTCCATGAGCAGGATACTAATGTGGCTTCAGATCCCTTCTTTCTTAGCCGTGCCAAGAATCCAATAGCAGTTTTTCCCAAAATAAAGCAGCTATGAATCAGGAAAAGCTTTTCAGGCTATAAATATTACGGAGGGTTTCTTGGGGTTTTTGTTTTGTTTCATTTTGTTGGGACTTTTTTTAAGTATTGCTCAAAAAAACCCTCAAACCTGATAGGCCCAGGAGGAATAAACCAAGCAGCCTTTCCCCATGTGCTCGCCTCATTTATGTCGTAACCATGACATTTCTGGAGCTAAAGCACACAGGGCAAATCATGAATTTCTACACAGAAATTAACCTATACAGAATACTACTGGCATAAACATCGATCTCCACAAGACAAGCCATTTCACAAAAACAGGATCTGTGGGTATGTAGTGCCAGCTACTATCATACAAGGGAAGTCATCCTCTTGATTACAATGGGAGGGTGATTAGCCCCCAAACCTTTCCTTTTTTAGCAGATCTAGAACCTCAGGGAGGCTCATAACCCCTCTCCTTTTACACTAACCAGACACTCCAAGCTGCACAAAGCAGCAGCGAGACCACCCGTGTAACAGCACACAAAAACCACAAGGTCCCTCAGACCAACACTCCTCAGGGGCATGTCGTAGCCCTCTCTGAAAGGATACACCTGGAGCAACTCCTACACGGCTCCTCCGCTACTCCTCATGCACCTCCTAAGGAAGTGCCCGAAAACCACAGTTTTGCCCTTACCACCATGGAAAGGCAAAAGTACCCCAAAAGGCAAGAACAAAACAAAAGCGTCATGCACTTTTTGGATCTGATCTTGCTTTGTTTCTTTTTCCACAGCACAATAACGTGCTCACTATATCAGATTGAGTAACAGCTATTTTAGCATCTAATGAGCGACATTGTGGTGTTCTGTCCCCTGGACAGCTTTTCTGTGCAACATGTGTTTTTCATTTCATGTCTCATGTCTCTTGTCAGGGTTTCACTCCCTTTCTTTTACTTGAACTCCAGAAAAGAATGAAATCGTACAAATACCAAAACTAACGAACCTGTGTTGCTGGCATCAATTAACATTCACATCCACAAGGCTCTTTATTCAGCTAAATACAAAATTAGCAAAACCAGCCCAAATATAAGTTGTTTGGTCTGTATTTGTTAAGCTGTAACACAGTCTCTGAAAACGTATGTCTTCTGGTTGGTATTTCAGGAAAAAAAAAATCTTTAGAAGAATAATATTTTGATTAGTAACATGTGTGTTTTGAAAGATTAATACTGAACTCCAAAGGAGATTAAAATATGAGTAGAAACTATGAGCTAAATACACATATGTGCAAAGAGTCTCACTGACTGAAATGCACGTAATTTTTGTTTTTATCATTAAAGTATTAATCGTATCTGTTGATTTTTTTTTTATTAACTGACATGTATAAAAAAAATCCTGTTCTTGTAGAACCATTTCAGAGCATTACTAAAAAAAAAAAAAAGGATCTAGTATATAACAGAAGTGCTGTCATTCTCTACTTTATTACGACACATCTCAAATGAACTTCCAAGGGATCCTGATAATTTTAGGTTGTGCTCAAATGTTGACCTCTTCTCTGTGCGGTCTTCCAGGACTTCTCAACCCCAGCAGGAAATAAAGAACAAAGCAGGCAGATTGTGCTTTTCAAGAAATCGTAATTATTTACGCTTACAAATGTATTGATTTTAGGGAAGCAATCAGTTCTCTAATTGTGCTGAACATGCAATTAGATTTTTCAGATAGACAACCAACTTCCTGGACCACCCCCTCATTCTTCTGCCGGCAGCTGGGCATTCAACAGGCTTATGTTCTTAAGTAACCCCAGCTGAAAACGTGCAAATGCATAAGGAAATAATTTAACTGTTACAGACTACATGCTGGCACTTTAGCCCTAAAGATTGTTTTATTGTTGTTTGTTAAGGAAGTAAACACTCTGGTTGACAATGCTGCCAAAACTTTCGTTAGAGCACGCAATAGCCAAGTGAATACGTGATGATACGCACAGATTTCCTTTAAACACACCCCTTTTTCACACCAGGGAAAAATAGTCTCAACGTTCTCTTAAAATTTCGATAGAAATTAAGATACAGAGATAGCAACTGTTCATTTCTACTGAAATTTACTCCAACATATAATTAGTGGTGTAATTATACTCAAGTCAGAAGTTAATGATCATTTATCACTTTATATGTAGTGTTACAATGATTTCATCATAACACTGGGCTGCAGCCAACAATAGAGCTCTCACCTTGCTGTCATTTATGCTTTTGTCAAGCAGCGGAGCAAATTAGGAAGAGTTGCATCTAAATAAAGGCATACCCACGCAACTAAACACGCACTGTCAGGCATAAGGGCGGACTTGGTTGCAGTCACTCTCAGTGTCAGTATCTTATTCTTGACGTAGTAATGCTAAATTCGACACAACTGCTCTTCACAAAACATCAGGCTGGCAATTTCCCGAGGAGAGCGCTGGGGCAGATTGTTGGTGGCATACATAAGCGTTGTTGGTGGCATACATAAGCGTTGATGGTGGCATACATAAGCGTTGATGGTGGCATACATAAGCGTTGATGGTGGCATACATAAGCGTTGATGGTGGCATACATAAGCACAGGGAAATGGAAGCCACAGCGTTTCAAGTGAGGCACCTAGAGAACGCGTCCTCCACCCAGCACAAGCTTATCAGCAGATCTCACCACTCTGTGAAGCAGCACCCTCTGGCTTTCAAATCTCATGTATCAGCATCTGATTTGAAAAAACCACAAGCTTGAATGCCAGCCACAAAAGAAGGCTGCACCCTGGCAGGAGGCACTGCCTTAATTAAGACATCCTGCTGAACCAGTGTTCACATGACCGTCGGCCAAGAGAAACAGGCACAGTGAAAGGTTAAGGGAGGTTCACCTCTATCTTGGTATTGCTGCTGCCCTTGGACTGGGGACAGCACTTGCTTGGGGTTTCAAGAGACAAGGGTACAATTCCTCTCAAGAAAGTAATGGAGAAGACGGATCCGTCATCCTGCTCCACATATAGATTTATCTGGTCATCTGGGAAGCATATCATCAAATGGCACTACAATGAGTATTTGACTTTGGAGCGCTGAGGAACCCAGGACTGGCCCATGATATGTATTACTTCTGGCAGCTCTCACCCATTCCAGAAGAGCAAACCACACCAGTATGAGCCCATACATTAAAAGTAAATCTCATCCCACTTGCCTACTCGATTATGCGATAGAAAGCTGAAGACATTACATTGCAATCAAAAGTAGTAATGGGAAATCTTGCATTTTTAAACCAGAATCTGCTATATCTATTTAAAGTGACAAAGATATCTAAATTTGGCTGTTACTGACATTGTCTATCCCACTGTAGCAACAAATGCTGAAGCCCCAGATGGGTTAATATTTATGAGAAAGGCAACAGAACAGGAAATAGTGTTTCCTGCCAAACAGTCTAAAAGTAGTTGTACCGTTAGCACTCGCATTTTGCTTGTTTTTACTACTGTTATCTCACAGACAGACATGAAAAAACTAGAAGATCTCCTAAGCTGAGCCCATGATAATAGCAACGAAAAAGTATTATACCTTAGTCATGGTTCAATTTTTGTTTATTTTTGTACCCTTAAGACAGAGAAAAATATTTTTGAATTGTCCTTGTAAACTAATGATAA
This sequence comes from Chionis minor, assembly GCA_013398295.1. NCBI lineage: Eukaryota > Metazoa > Chordata > Aves > Charadriiformes > Chionidae > Chionis > Chionis minor. The sequence goes on along the minus strand of VZSF01010384.1, from coordinate 46,127 downwards.
CAGGATCTGTTTGGCATACTGGTTATGGGGAACACCTAGAGCTCTCACACAGGCAAAAAGAATCAGACCACCGTCATCCTGCCTTATCTTTTTTGCCCTATATTAACAGCAATTAACTGAATAAAATCAGAAGCTGCCTATTACTTTCATGTATTTTTCATCAAGAAAGGCAAAAATCTTCATAAACAAGAACTAGAGGAGAATGGTGAGCTATCCTGCTAGGGTTTTGGAACTGAAGGCTCCCCTTGAGGAATAGCTGTGTCAGTACACAAAGTTGTTAAATCAAAACCTAGCATTTAACTGGACTTTTAAAAAAACAAACAACAACAACAACACGCAACAACAACAAACCCCCACACCTACACATGCTCCAAAACATAACACACACTCCCCCTCACACATCCTCCCAAATAACAACAAAAGAAACAGAAATAGGAAGATTTCCGGGCAGATCCAGCCGTTAGTGATGCAAAGCCTCACCCTTAAGAGACACAATTAAAACAAGAAAAACAAATGCTCTTCTTGTCCCTAAATATTCCCATGTAGTATCGTCTACTTAAGTACTGTAGCATTAGGTGAAAATATATTTAGTTACACTGATTCAAGCCTCCACGCAAATAAACAGGGAGAGAGGAGGGGGAGAGAGAAGAAAAAAAAAAAAAGGGGGGGAAGGAAACACGTAGAGGGAAGATTCGGTTTTCTTTTCTTTAGTTTTAATTCCTGTAATTCTTGCATTTTAAACTATTAATAACCACACATATAAGGACTTCTTGTTTTTAAAAGTTTCATCCTTTTAGCCGTCAACAGTCAGGCGACACGTGTCCTTCTGTAAAACTGCAGCTGTTTTTTCAGGGCAAAATGGCAACGTCCACTTTGCTGCTGCTCCTTGACAGCGATCTTCCTCTTACCACCACCACCCACCTTCAGCTCCGCACTGGGAACACAACCAAGGCTTCCCAGGTGCAACGCAAACTATTCAAGGTGGATTCAAGAGGTGCTGCTGGGGCGACGTTAGACCCAGTCACACCAGTTGGAGCCGTGGGTGAGCCACCACGTTCCGGGGCAGCCCCTCACTGCTGCAGCACACAGGCTTTGTACCTCAGCTTTCCAAGCTCCAATTATAAGTCATTTACTGCCTCCCATTCTTTATCACACAAATACTTCCACAAAATAAAGCAACTCACATTTTCAAATCTGAATCCCTGCCAGATCCTTTAGGAGTCAGGCTCTCATGAAAAAACACTGGGAAACAGTGGTAGCAAACACAAACCCAGATTTGTCAGGGCGCAAAGACCAAGTATAGCAGCCCTTACAGCTTGTTCTAGCTCATCACATCCATCAGCATGGAACTGAAATGCCAAACATCTCTGCTTAAAAGCCCGAAAAACACGCGTGCCACAGTATTCCAAGGAAACAGATGTTAGCCCTGGCAGCTACCTATATACTTCAGTCTATTTAAAAAGATGTGTAAGTCTATCGATACGGTCACACATCAAGTCATTGCATTGTGTTCCACACCACACTGACCAGGGAACCACTGATACAGAAATTCTTTAAGGAAACAGACAGAGCGGAAAGGTTCTTCTTTCAAGAGGAGTCCCTACCTATTATTTTAATATATTTTAATCTAATGTACTATCGTTCAAACAGTAATTACCTACCCAAACCCATTTGTTTAATGTAAAACTTTACACAAAAGCTAGGAGAGAGGCATATTACCAAACGCAAAGACTTTACATTGACAGCACGGGGGTGGGAGGCACAGCCAGAGAGACCACAGCATTGCTGTTCAGTGAAGGAGCAGAGGGATTGTCAGTTTGAAGAACGGGCAAGGGGAATTCCTGGAAGAAGTGGGTTTTAAGATGGCACGGATGGCAAGCAAAGATAGGGTTCCTGACAGACAATCGACATACTACTGTTCCCTGCACATAACGGAGCATTAACAGAGGCTCAGAGACAAGTGGGAGAAAGACACAAAGAACAACAAGGACAGAGGACTGGAAGGGGCAAGGGCAGCAAAGCAGGGAGTGGGTAGATATGAGAATGAAGAAATAAGAGTGAGATAACATTTAAGTGCAACGTGCAGGCCATGCCTAGTCTATTTGAAGGGTTCTCACTGCAAGAACAACTTTAAAAGAGAAAAAAAGGAGATAAATCTCATATCAAGGCATGTCTGTTATTGTGTCCTGCTGTACTACCGCTCAGCCTGCTTAGTGCGATGCAAGTAACTTCCACCTGAAACTTGTCTGCAAACAGTTATCTCCTCATCCTTTCTGGAGAGCAGATACATAGAAGACAAAAAGTACTTTATTACCAACATCCACAGCAAGCTGCAGCTATTGTTCCTACATAAAAAATCATCCCATCTTCTTCAATTTACAAAACAAGCAGACTTAAAACACTTTGATTTGCCGTTTCATGAGCTCCAGTTCTTTTCCAAAGTCTACAGAAACACGTGAACCCTTAGGTATGTATCTGAAATATAAAAAGAAGGAGCAGGAGGTTTCTGAAAGACACCTGAAAAAGTTATAATCTACATAGACTGCAACTTTTTCTGTGTATATTAGAGATTTACTAACGTTGCTGTTAAACCACTGGTTATTATTTGACCAGAAAAGAGGATAAACTAAACTTCTGCTTTTCTATCTCCTGAATTTCTGTTTGGTAAGTTCTAACTAAACTCCAAAACAGTTCTCATTGATTCTGGGGAAGCTATGGGGATAAATTCATTCAGTACTGAAGAGACCAGTATCATTAAATTCTACTTAATGTTGTAATTTCCACCAGATTTTGCAATTTTAGCTGTTTAATGAAATGGTGTCAGCAGAACAGAAGCACCGTACAATCACACAGCTCGAAGAGAAAAACAACTGTTACTCGTGTAAAAGGCAACTGATGCTTAAAGTGAGATGCGAGCTTTGGAACAGGCAGATGCTTTTTAGTAACTTGCTTTCAGATGAGAGCTGTGTATGATATTTCACTTCTGCATTGTTACTGTAATTGCTCTTTATCCGCTGCTGGAAGTCCACCTGCTACACATGAATGGAAGGAAAAAAAGTGTGCCCATATACTGACAATGGAGACATGATAGCTCAGCACATATTTTAGTATGCATTGCAAATATGTGAATACAAAAGATACGGACTACATGATATTCTGGAATAAATATCCAAGTCTGCTCATTACTGTTTCTAATACTTACTCATCACTCCTTTTCTCTCTGCATGCAAAATCAGAGGTGTGACCCAGGACTTGTTTTCCCAAGTTCGTTCCCTGTCAATGCAGTTGTTCTGTACCATGCATTTTCCTGTATTTTGTTCAGCATAGCTTAAAAGTTCAAAGCCATGAAACAGTTCCATCCCAAGGATGGAAAAGTTTTGGCCCCTGAGCTACTTTCAAGACTTAAGACCACTTTTGAGGCTCTTCTAACAAACAAAAAAGAAAAAGAAAAAAAAAAAGCCAGGAAAAAGGCTTCTATCTCCAAAGAGAGACTGATATTGCTACAAATACCACAAGTTAGTTTATGGCCTGTGAAATGCAATGGAGACATTCCTAACAAAAGACATCAAGCCTGGCATGTGCCATGGTACTTGCAGAGCAATGGAGAAAGCTGGCTCACAGGACCGACTCCAAAGATGATTTACTATCTAAATGAACCCAAGCAATAGCCCCCAGGCTGACTTCAACCCATCACTTCCACTCTGAACGACTCAACAAGCTCTGAATACTTTCTCCTGCGCCTACTCACAGCATGGAAAGCAGTGCTGTATTTGCTTCCAACAGGGAGAGGAGGGGGATATGGAGGACTGGCATCCTTCCCTCCCTCAAACTGCACATGCATCTTATGCAATATCTGGGCATAAGCAGCCTTTCCTTTCTCTGTTCTGCTGAATTTTTGGCTTGGACTCGTCGCCGGGGCTGCCAGAGCTTGCACAGGGCTGAAAGGGCAAGAAGGCAGGGGGTGGAGAAAGGGTAAGGAGGAAGCAGTAACAAGTGTCTCACAGCAGAAGAAAGGGATGGAAAAATAGTTTCAGGGTTAGAAGCCACCGGCACTGTTATATCCTCCTGCTCAGACACCCCGCGAGGGAGCAGGAGGTCCTGGATTTCTCCCCCAGCCCACTCCCAGGCAAGTACCCACACAGGTATCAAAGCCACATAAGCACTTCATGACCACATTTAATAACAAACGATACTAACATAGATGGCAATGATGAAATAAATCGAGCATTCCCCATGGACACTAACTTTAATGCCGCAGGAACAGACATGCCTCACGCCTGTATGAAAGATGAGAGTCAGTAAGGGAGGCTGCATTTAAAATAGAGACAATAGAGTTAATCCCAACTAGGCTGCATTTCAGAGCTTTCAAGTTATAATCTCTGTACTGGTCCTATACTGCATTAATTCTAGTCACAGTGCAAATGGAGAAAATGGACCAGGAGAGAGAAAGGCAAAGGGAATTAATCCTAAAATCAAGAGGAAATACAAAGAAATTGGTAGAGATGTCACAGGAAAACTGCTAGTAACCACTTGCAGCTCTTAAAGGATTCTTCTCACTCATGCAAAATACTAAACTCTGGTTTGAATTTTAATTGATTTTTTTTGGGGGGGAAGTCATAAGAATTTGAGTGGGGAGGGCAAAATTTGAAATCCAGTCAGGTTTACAAACCCCTCAAAATCGTCCCAGAGCCTGGCAAAAACTCAAATCACAGGAGAATCTTCTCACACTTCAGAAGTGTATTTTCTTCAAAGCGTGCCAACCTCTCCCCCAAAACAAGGGGAAAAAAGCGCCAAAAATCAAAATTATCTAGAACAAAGATCATTGAGGAGCTTGCATCAAAACACAGACACATTTAGCTCCTAGTTGAAGTGTTCCCGACACATTTTGGATAAAGGATGTTTCTAGGTCTCATCTCTGCCGAGCCATTGTGCTCCCCACACGCTGAGCCTTTAACTTAGCCCGAGGAACAGCAGAGGCATGTGGTTATGAGACACTTCAGAGTCCAGACTTTCATTCTTGCCTATCAACTAGAAGTACACCCCTTAAAATAGCTGATATACATCACTCTACTCGCAGCCGCAAAAGCAGGTACATCTAGCAGAAAACATACATGGGGTAACAATGCATTTAAATGATGACAGTTTAAAAACTGAAATCCACTATGGCTAACCAAAACCAAAGATAATAAACAAAGATTTTTTTTTTCCTTTTTGCTATGCTAAACATATCTAGCTATTCCAGTTCCAGAGAGAACATTTCTGTACTACTCTTGCTGATAAATAGTTACACTTAAAAAACTAAGCTTTTTTTTTTCCCCCACTATCATATTCAACTCCATTGCGTTCATTACATTTCATTATATCTACATCATTTAATTTAGGTCAACATGTCAAAGTAACCTAGAATGTTTGCTTTAAGTCAGCCAACATTACTCTCAAAGCTGAAAAGCCCATTTCAGACTCAATGATAGAATCGCCTTGTACTTCCCTCCACACAACACGAAGTCAGAAGTGGAGAACTACACACAGAATTAAGAAATTCACTACAATGTTGACAGGTTGCTAAACTTCTGTACAATGCCCATAATACCAATGGCACAACAGCAATAGTGGGAAGAAAATCTAGTAGTAAGCTAATTGTTAATAATCACAAATGAATTAGTAATTTAAAGTGCAAAACAGTGTATTTTTTTCAATTGTTGAGCTTTTTTTTTTTTTTTTTTGGAGCCTGCAGGGATAAAACCTTGTTACGCAGGGGCAGAAGACGACTCCTGTTGGAGGGAGGCATCCATCTCCAGTTCCCTGTATTCACCTGGGATCCTAACGATGGTAGCACAGTTAGCACTGCTGTTTGCACAGCGTCACAAATGTATCCACATTTCCTCATCTGATGTATTCTTATACAAGCTTAAAGCACATCCACACTATGTCATCTCAAAACATCACATTGTGTTCCAAAACAAGTGGTATGTGGGCTCCCACTGAAAAGCAGCACTGTAGCACCAAGCAAAGAGGCTGGATGTTAACTCCCCAGGTACAAGTTGGAGGGACAAGGCTGCGCAGCACCATCCCCGGGGCTCCAGGGGAGCTCCCTCCCTGTATTTGCAAAGCGCTGTGTAAAATTTAAGAACAAAAAAAGCAACATCGACCTCTCGCCTGGGTGTATCATGGGGGGAAAAAAAATGGTACCAGAGATGACAAGTAATCTACTAAAAATATATTTAAGCAATGTGTTTAGGTTGTAGTTATGTATCGCCAACATGGAGAGGAAAAAAAAAAAAATAGACTACCACATCGTGAGCCCAATCTAAAAAGACAAAGGAGAGGGAAGGGGCGGGAAATAAAAAGAAAAAAAAAAAATCTCTTGAGTTTCTCCTATAAGAGAACAGCTCCGGAAGGCTTCACTGACGCACATTACCGTCTAGCACTAATGCAGCCTCGAGCCCTCTTATTACACTGCTATTTGGAGCCTGTTTGTTCTGCCCAGAAAGGGCCAACGTGAGCAGAAGTCATTTACACCAAGCGAGCACTCAAAGGGCAGGCAGCTCTCACAGGGCAGCTTTCTTACATTTTACAGGAGAGGGAAAAATTTGTCCATGTCAGCAATGAGAACAGTGGGGCAGACTATGAAACGGTCTTCACAGCCAGGCAAATTATTCAGCCATATGGGGCAGGACAGCCCATGATGGGGACAAACTCAGAGACAACCATTCTAAGGCTCTTACTATAGATTTATTGCATGATCTTGGGCAGCTAGCTCCTGGTGTTTTGTTTTTCTTATCAACAAAACTAGGGATAAAGCTGGCATTTACTAATATAATAATACACAGTTGGCATAAAACAGACAGCAAATATAATCTAGCTTCAGAAAATTATTGTTGAGTTTGTGCAACGCAGGCAAGCCTAAACTGGAAACATTACACACACTGCAAGTAAGTCTTTGTTATTTGTGTAATAATCACATCTGTGTCACTATTTCATAGCCTTTTGACCTTGTGCTAGCAAAGTTACAAACATGTTTTGACTTCTAGTAGTGACACACGTGCTGCAGAACTGCCTGTTATAAACCACAGCAATATTAAACCTTCTTTCTGCACAACCATCCTCCTCCAAAGCCAACACAAGGCTTAATTTTCCAGATCCTGCTTCTCTTTTCTACTGCTATTCATTCGCTCCCTTCCCCAGACCCCTTATTTAACCTTGTAAGCAAGGAAAAAAAGTTAATGCAGCTTCTATAAACTGAGAGCATTTTGAGTTACTCAAGCTGACTCACTTCCCATGAATTTAAAACAAAGCGTTAGTCAAGTGACACATTCAAGACAACAGTAAAAATGCTGCATTTAAATCCTAGTGCCTAGGTCTCTCTACCTACTAAATGACTGCCTGGGGTTCCACACGAAGGGCTTATTTGCACAACTTATTCACCAACCTGGCGGATCTTTCTTGCAGCTCTCTTCATTTCTTTCCTCCGTTTTATCGTCTTCTTCAGCCTCTCTTTCCCCACAAAGTCTTTTCTCTTTTCCCCCATTTTCTCCAATGCTTTTAACTTCTTTCTAAACTACTTTCTTCCCTTCCTTTCTTTCCCCTTCCCTTTCTTCCCTCTGTCTCCACCCTCTCTGAGGCTCTCTTCCCTTATCTCCTTTTCCTTATTTCTGCATCAATTTAATCCCCGGTGCTAGTCTCAAATGAAGTTCCTAGAATTGCTCAGGAGAAGACTTTGGCCCTTTTGTCCGCCTGCAGAGGAGGGAGCCCAGCAGCTGGAGAATGTGCAAGCAGTGCATTCCTGCTGTGCCCTTTGCTTGGCTTGCCCTTCCAGCTGGGCTCCAGCAGCCAGCTGAAAACCATCAGATCCTTCCCAGGGCCACACCATGGCAAGCCTCCTTGGGATTGATACCCCAGCTGAAGAACAGCCACAAAATTACTCATCAGACACTTCAAAACAACAACAAAAAAGCACTGACAAAGGAAACTACTTGCAAATGATGTGTGTCTTCTCGTTCAACAGGTAAAGGATGCTGCAGAGGATATTAATAAATGTTGGAATACAGATTCATGAACAAGGTTCACAGGGAAAATACAAATATAATCTAGTTGTTTGATACTTCAGTATTACACTGCATTCACAGAAGGTTGCTAACATCCTAAACGTGCCTGACAATTTGTCTGCCCTGGGCAAACCATAACTTATCTCAAATGCAAAGGCTCGCTAAAGTCGAACCTTGGCTGGCTCTAGACTGCAGATAACATTCCCTTGTGCCTGCGCCATGAATAAACTTTGTCTCTCCTCCACCAGCAAAATGGGATGAGCCTCTCACTCTGGGCACGTGCTTTTAAGATTACTTCACCAGGCTATCACCTCGGCCTTAACCAAAGACAACACACAAATAAGAAAGAGCCAATATGTTAAAAAGTCTGCAGACCAAAATCTAGTGCCTGGTCTGTGAAAAGTAGGCATGTACACGCATGTACACCCACACAGAGTCTATTTTGTGTACAACACCATGGTATAAATGCCTTACTTTGGTTCACCCTGGGCAAACAGTAGACATCAGAATATCCTCAGAAAAAGAAGCCTTTCACAGCCCCCTTCCTGTCCCTGGAACAGCTCTCTGTACCTTCTCAAGAGGTGAAGTTTTCAGCGTCATTTCATTCACTGGCCTGATTCTCAGCACGGCAGTCCAACGGACGTGTGGCCACGCAACGAGGAAAGGCCATACAACGTGATCCTGCGGTACAAGCACAGCCAAAGCTCTGCTGTTACTATCCAGAGCACTAAGGCAGGGGGTGCTCTCTGTGAGGCTCTGAACAATACACATTACTCTTCTTGAGAGACTGCAACACACCACTGGAGTCAAAAAAACCCCTCCAACAGTTTGTTATGTACCCAAACTTAGAAATATGCAACTACAATATAAATAGAGATTTTATTATTTGTAAAGAACATCCCACATAAAATACACATGGGAAAAAAAACAGAATCAGTTCTCTCAGGGAGGAATTACAGCGTCCCCAGGTAAAATAACAAGGAGAGAAACCCATTTTTCAGGGAAGAGAAAGCCATGTAATCCAGCCCTCCACTCGAGAGAGACAGCCAGCCAGCACAAGGTCATTGGACACAACTCTCTGCGCTTGGCTGCAGTGTGATGGAAAGAAACCTCTGCCAAAAAAAAGACATGTGGAGCAACAGCCCAATTCCAGACTGCTATTAACTTGTTTAAGTACGGAAGAGAGATGAGGAGCAAGACCCCCCACAGCTCTTTTATAAAAACAGTGTCATAATATTTTATGTAAAGGATGAGTACTACAGCCAGCAGTACTTAGACAAATTAATTAAGATCTGGAAATAATAGCAGAGCCTGAATTTTAGTATTAGTTAAGCAGTTAGCAAGCTGATTTCTGGGAGCACTGACTGGCCCATCCCCATTTTAAAAACTTCCAGTGAAAGATTGCTGCAGCTACAGACGCAAACGAAACAGGAGACATATTAAATTCCCTTTCTTGTGCACAGCTAGTCAGCTTACTTGGGCAGTGGCAGCAAATGTTCACAAAGCAACCTTCAAGCCTTTTCTATTAGAAGAGACAAAGAATTTCACAAGAAAGTTTCAAAATACAATAAATTATTTACGTCCTAGATGATGCTGATCTACTTCACTGACTGGCTTAGTGAATTGCCTACATGAGAGCCTAACTAGGCACTTAGGGAAACAACCTGAAGTACTGCCACACATCATTAACACCTGATAGTACCACTCCCTCTGCCTGCTGAAGAGTTGGTTAATTAACACAGAATGTGTTACTCCTGCCAAAACACAGCATCTCCTACCCCCTACCAACAAGATACACACATAAATTCCACTCTCAACCTCTGTTTCCACTTTCCATCTTTCAAGGCACTACAGAAGTTCCACTCTTCTACAACACACCACCAAATGATAAACATCCTTACTTCTGCCGTCCCCTTTCCCCTGATCACACTGCCACTTTTTTCTTTCTACAAACAGATTTTTCTGCTGAATACTAGCAACTGTTTTCCCTAGATTAAATGAATAAATATGGGCAAAAAGAGAGATAGAGTACACGAAAGAAAAAGCAATATGTTTGAAGACAGTAAAGAGCTAAAAGACACAACACTTCACTTTTCTCTGAGACAGGTCATGTCAAATAGGCATTTGATCCCTAGTCTCTTCCCAAATCGCTAAGACATGAATGACCCCTACTGCAGGTGCTGTTACAAGTCCTGCTGACAGCACCACCTGCAATTCAATACAGGACATACACAAAAGCACTACCAGGAGGTTTAATTTTTTACACTTAATTCTTTACACCTTCACGCTTTCCCTGGCTTGTAGCAGTCAGTCATTTGCAGACAGACTCTTGCCAGCAGCCGTGCCAACTTTCAGGACACTCCAGTCAGATTTAGGACAACTGGAATACAAGGTGCTGATACATCCAGAGCAAGACGTGATGCGAACCAATGCACCTCCGGTTTTTCTCTTCTGCAAGAATATTCACTTCTGGTACAAAAAAGTCACTGCAAGTTCAGCCAGAAATTTCAGGTCCTGTGGGGCTTTTTCTACAATAGCAACGCAACAGCCTTACCACAAGAGCTGTGCCACCCCAGCGTCCCTCGTGTGCACGGCACACGGGCCGGAGGAGCTTCCCTGGAAAACACACCTCAACAGATCTGCTGGCACCAGGACTCCACGTTACGGATCCAGAGGCAGCAACGGCTGCCCAGCACAGAACATCACAGCTCCACGCGGCAGCCCCAAACCTGGCTATGGACAACCAGTACCCCCAGTTACCGCTGCCAAGGCATCTTCTCTCTGTTAGCCAAGATACAATGCTTAATTCTGCTCATTCTTTCTTGATGTAGCTAGAAAAGTTTTAACCCTAGCACAACACCTTCATACCCCGGTATAAGTCCTCAGCATAAGGTATTTTATAAAAATTTGCCTTTCAAAGGCAACGTTACTAGCAACCCGAAGAAGCGCGGCAGAAAGATGGTAACTTCATTAAGTTTCCCAGAGCTGTAGATATTCAACGCAGCAAGCAACCCCTCGCTTCAGAACCATCCTGCCTGCTGGTGAATAAAACGTGACATCTGGAAGTCCCTAAGTGCTCCCACTGAGCAGTGTAACTGAAACCAGAATTTGGCCTGGCGTCTCAGATCTGAGCCTCAGTATCTTTCAAAGATCATCTTTGCAGATCTGACTGTGTTTGCCTGAGATATCGAATCGAGAGCCCTGATGAAATCCAGCACCATTATGTTTCATCAGCCAACAGGAAGTCAGAACTCACAGAAGTGGCAGACAATTTTTGCTGTCCCGCAACTGAAACCTTGATGTTTTAAAGACAGACGGAGTAAAATATAACTCAAATGCACGAGCAGTAGTTCAATACTATATTGTTAAGTTGTATAAGATCTATTAGCCACACCTTACAAAACCACTCTCCTCAAGGGAACCGGACCATCAAATTCAGATTTGCTTCATCAATTTCATTCTCAGGGTTTTTTTCCATTCTTGCAGCAGAGAAAAATATACTCTAATAGAACTTCATTTATAATACTTCAAGATGCAGCAACTAGACAATACAATGGTTCAGCTGGTATACGGACCGAAATACACTCTCTTAGGGGACAACTACTCAGCACAGTGGCTGGGCAGAGCCCAAACCAACCGTGCCAGTTCCTCGAACGTTTCCACCAAAACTCCATCAGTGTAGCGTATCCTGTTTAACAACAGGCCCAATTCTGAGCTCTGTGTGTCCAGAGGGGAAGACCGTGGTGCAGATCTGCCAGCAGTAGCTGTAGAGACACTTCAGGATTTGACAAGGGCTGACAGCACGTACGTTTGCGGGAAGTCAGGAGAGACAAAGTAAGTTTCTACCAAGCTTTCACACGTCAGAAGCTTGGAAACGCTTTATGAAGACCTTCACAGCTGACTGCAAAAGCACTGCAAACCTAGTGAGGTGAAGGAAACGACTCGCATTTGGTGTACAGATCGCCAGGAAGCACGAACCGGCTGCTGCCCCCAAGCAGCGCAGCCCTTCTAGTGCTGTTCTCCATTTCCAGCGGGCAAGGCCCCTCGGAAGACGGAAGCGGCCCACTGACTTTATGGGAACATCGTTGCAGAATTGTTTCCCCTTTTACGCAGGGAGAGCGCGCTGCGTTTAGGCACTGGCGCGGGGTAAACTTTGATGAGTGATGACATTTCATCTACAACTTTCCCTCTTTCAGCTTTTTAGTCTATTTCGTTAATTGCGTTGCCTGAAAAACTAGAAAAGGAAAATATTTATCTGAATGACGTTGAGTCACAGAAATGATATGCTTAATCATCTAAGGAGGAGTCATTTATCTCATAACACACAGCTTTAGGTCCAAAGGGATCTTAGCATAAAAATGGCTAATAAATGATTCATAAATGGCTAGTGATTTGAAAAAGCTAGTGGACACATCTCTGTGAATCCTAACAATTTGCTGGCTGTGCCCATCAGCCAAGTTCTTACATCCAAGCGCTGGCTGAGCAGAGAAGACCCTGCGGGAAGGGGACGGAAGCCTCGCGGAACCGTTCCAGAAGCGAGCGCTGCTGGCACCACCGGGCCCGCGGGTGTGCGGCGCTCCCGGCCCCTCTCGTGGGCTTTCCCGTGGAAATCACCCGGAGCGCCGGGCGCCCCGGGAGCCACAGGAGCATCGGGGCTGTGAGTACCGAAAAATCACGTGACTGACAATAACTCGGAGAGCCGGAGCGCCCGGTCCCGTCCGTCCGGTCCCGGCACCGGTTCGACGTCTCCGTGCTCCGCTTCACCTGCCCGGGCACAGCTCACTGAAGAGACACGGGACGCGGCGGGGCTGCCGAGGGGCGGGCCGGGCCGCCAGCTCCCCCCCCCAGGCGCCAGGTCGACACCAGGGTCTGCGGCGCCGAAACGGGGGGGG
>VZSF01010384.1:2586-32961 GCA_013398295.1 Chionis minor | reverse complement strand
GGACGGCGCCGCGGGGACGGCCCCGCTCCCGCCCCGGCGGCTCCGAGGCGGCGGTGGGGGCCCCTGAGGGGGCCGGGAGAGAGCCCCGGGCGGGCGCCCCGCGCTCCCTGCATGCGGTTCACCGGAGGCCGCGCTTCTAAGGACGGCGGCCGGGCCGGGGAAGGGCTGCTCCCGGTGCCAAGCGCCCGGCGGGACCCGGCCGGCAGGCTGGCGGAGGGGTCAGCCCCGGCGCCCTCGGGGCCGCTGGGGAGCTCCGGCGAAGCAGCGAGGCGCTGCTGCGGTGCCCGCACCCGGCCAGGCTGGATGTCTCCCGGCCCCCCTGGCAGCTGGCGCGGCATCCCCGCTTTCTGCCCTACGGAGAACTCCAGCGGTACGCTGATTTAGCCATCCCAGCCCACAGAATAGCCGCAGCTCTCTCCCCCAGCACAATGATTGTATCCTCCGGCTTTGTGCCTTAACGCCGAGCTGTAACGAGGAGAATGGAGGGCCGCTGTGGGAGCCGGGTCTGGATTTCTTCGCCCCAGAATACCCAGTTCTCCCCAGTGATGCAGAAATTCCGCAGTTACAGTTACCCCGGTAGGCGTGGGAAAGGAGGCGACCAGGAGCGACCACACATTGAGCGCGTGGCAATCCCTGCGAGACCAAACTGCAGGAAACCCCCAGGAGCGTCAGGTGTGCTCCCCTGCAGGGCAGTAATGCCGCACAAGCCTAACGTTGAAAGCTGCAAAGGTACCGCGGCACGACATCCAACAGGGTCAGTTAACATTTAGTTTGACTGTTGTATCGGGGATTTAAATGTTGTAAGAACTCCCAGCGTACATCCTGGCCGAGGAGCAGGCTGACGGGTTTGAGGTATTCCGCTGTAAGCCACTGTAGGTACCAGCACGCTATGGATTCGCTGCAGCCTCTGCACAGCCCCCAGTTCTCTCCTCCAAACTAACTAAAGACACCAAAGGTAGCGGTGATAACAGAACATCATAGCCCAGAGTTTAAAGTATTCCTCTGCAAGGGAAGCATTTTCCAGTAAGGTGAATTATCCAAAGTGGGTTAAGTGCCCCAGAATTGGTTTAAAACAATTAAAGATACTAGTTTAGCTATTTCTACCACTCATCAGGTGTTACCTTGTAAGATCTTGGAGATGATACTGGCTCAAAGCTAAAGATCAGTCAGAAAGTAAGACTGGGTTGGAAATGTTTTCTAGCTCTTGAGAAATTTGACACAAAAAGCCACTGAGGGACAGAAAAAGGAGGCTCTGTTCACTTTGCAAACAATCCAGGTATGGCTCATTAAAGGAAACTGTGGCCTGATGTTGCAAAGAAAGAAAAAGAAAAAAAAACCAAAAACAGTAAGTAGCCGCAGTGACTCTAGGGAAGCATCCTGCCTCAACACAAAGATGTCACTTATGATAAATTTGACTGCAATTTGTTGCAGACAGCAAAGGAAAGACACATTGCATCCATGAGAAAGAATCATGAATAACAATAAAGAAAATATCAATTTCTTCCATTCAGTACGTGGATGTACCTTCTGGAAAATGATTTTAAGAAAATAATGACCGTAATCTGGGTCAGGAACCTGCAGCCATCCCTGGCTTTGGGCACAGTACTGTTGCGGCTGGTCAGATGTGGTCAGGTAGTAAGAGCCCGTGTTCCACATTACTTCTCTCTTCGCAGTTACACGCAGACAAGCTGGGGGTTGAGTGACTATGCAGATACTTGTCAGTGAGCGGTTGGCTGCCTAATCTATTAGTAGACATCAAGAAACAAAAGAGCCAGCTGTTTCTGCACCCCAAACATTTTCAAGCCTGCAGGAAAGCAAGAAATATCCACAAATACTGCAATAATGAGCAAAAAAGGCAGTTGGACTAGATACAACACATTCTTTATTATCATCCTGTTAAGAGAACATTCAGTGATAGTCTGGGCAAGGAGCTTTCTCAAAGATGAGCTGGGTCTGCTGCCTCTGAAATTGTCACACATAGTGCAAAGCACAAGTGTCCAAGATTTTACATGCATATGGTTGTTTACCAAATAAATATTATGCAGCATTTAGTATTTAGGTTTGTCTCACAGTTCCTCTGTATTTCACAAGTTTTTTAGTTTTCAGATTTCAGTCAGTTGTTACATAGGGCCACTGTACTTTGTAAGAATCTTTCCATTTGATTTCAAGTATCCCACAGTATAGTTCTAGCACGACTGCTTAAAAAAAAAAAAAAGTCTATATGGCATGTCCTGTGAATTCTCCACCCTTAAAAAACTGTTAGCTCAAACACAGTACCAAGGCAGAAGGCACCCTCACAGGGCCGAGGAGTGCTTTCTCCCTCTGTAGCTGCTTCCTGCACTGTGTCCGGGTTACTTCTCCAACACTTGACCTGCCTCGGCATTTTCATTTGACAGTGAACTTACCACGTTCAAGGTAACACATCTATTTGAAGTTTTAATGCAGAGCCAATCACACAAAATAATAACAGGAGCAAATGGAAACATGCAAACACAAAATATAGCCTTCAACAGTCAAATTAAAAAACTACAAAAGTAATACTCTTACAAACGCTTCTAATATCTACATTTATAGGTCCGCTTTACTGCAAAGGTTATGCTCTGTAAAAACAGGCTTTTAGCTTAAAGGATATTAAGAGAAATATGTTTCCAGCCCTTCAGCTAGCCTTTCTCTCCGGGACCAGGTGGGTTGTAGCTGCTTGAGTAGAAGCAGCATTGGCATCAGTGGGGGTATCTTAGCAAGGCAGCGAAGAAGGTCACAGCTATAAATAATTCAAAATTATTTGATTTCATTATTGGCTCTAAATATTTCAAAATTCCTGCTACAGCCTACCCCGTGTCTGGTTTCTATATAAACGTAACTATTTCTGCTAGATTTGTAAGGATGTAGGCTGATCATTGAGGAGCTACAAATGACTGATCTGAGTGGAACTATTAATCGATTAATATATGTATGTCTTTAATGAATCAAGACCAGGTAGGTAATTAAGTGTAAATCTCAAACACCAGGCAAACATGTATCCTTTTTAGAAAGACTTGTTACTAGAAATCACACTGCTTGTAGAAGACAGGCTTTGTATTTGTTTTACAGGCTCATTGAGGTTAGAATATTTTTCCTTAATTGTGGAATACCAAATCTGACCTCATATTTAGTTACATTGCTGGGTCCTTTTAGAGTGTTAAATATAAGAAGCTGAGGATAAAAGAACACTGCAGGAAAAAATCTGTGATATTGAAAGGACACAGTAGTATTCAAGTGCACAATTTCAATGAGAATAAAGACATACACATATTTAACGGTACCTCTGACCAGGTCACGCAATCAGATAAATGGCCAGAAAAATGACTATGTCAGGTGGATCTGACCTCAGCCATACTTTTGAAATCTAAGGATACACTCCTCCCTCACTCCCCCAAATTTATTGCTGCAAGAAATATTTATTCATCCAAACCAGTTGCTTTTGGGTAACTTGGCTTTGCCTTGTGACTAGGATGATGCATAAATGGTGCATTGAAGTCAGGAGAAAAATCCTTCTCTCTCCATTGGATCAAGAGCAGGCACCCCCCCTGGAAAAGAAAATAAATTATTCTTATTCCAGTGAGGATTGTATATTCTTGAAATAACATAGCAAGTAAAGCACCTGCTGCTTGAAGCTACAAACGCACAACAGCAAGTGACCTAAGTCTATCTACAAGTGCCTCATGGGACAGGTGGAACTGCTCTTTTTTACTCTTTATTACTAGAGGGGTCAAACAAAGAAGGCAAAAATTTTAAGGGAAAATTATTTTCATTCACAATTGTATTTGGTGTAAGAGATGTAAAATGCAAGGTTGCCTGGCAGTTATTTAACAACTGAGGGCACATTCAGCTGTATAGCCTCCATCTTCCCCCTGCAGAAGCTATAATGTTAGAGCTGCATCTATTGAAGATTTAATATTTACTGTCAGTTTTTATGAGGCAGAATTTGCATGGTCTTAAACTTGTATAATGTTAAATGTAAAGGGGGCCCTACCTAATGGTTAAGGCAATAGTCTGGACACCTGAGTTGATTGCTGTTCTGCAGAATTTATCTTACTCTGACTTTCCTCTGAAAGATGGGAAAAATAGCACTTTGCTACCTCACCGTGGATGTAGTTTAAAGGTGTTCAAATGTTTAGTTCACAAGGTCCGAACAAGTAACAAGCCTAGATATGGTTGTAAGTACATATTTTTAAGAACAAAAGGAATTAATACTAATTTAATGTTAATTATTTTAAACTGTTTATCAGTCTCATTCAGATCTGGAATTTCACTAAAAATTTTCATCTGAATACTGTATTCCATTTTCTGGCCAGCAGTATAATTCCCATTAATCATTCTCCCCAGTAAAAAGGTTTCAATACTTTCCCCTTCAATATGGTACAAGTGCAAGATCAAAACTGTTTGTGAGACATTCAGACGCTATATTAAGAACAGCATTATAAATACCTAGCTAGAACATAAAAAAAATGTGCTTGCCACTTCAGCTGTGCAAAAGTAAACCCTTGAATTTGCAACCACTGTATTAGCCTCTTAGGAGAAGATTCACACATGTATTTATGCACCTTTATGGAGCAGAAGCATTACTTGATGATTTGCAAGACACTCCTCTTACCCTGTAAGTGCTCTGGCACCTGCAGGACTACAGGCGTCTCTAGATGCGGAGTGCCTCTCCTAAGTATGCAGAAAATAACAAGTTTGGTGTTTATACATTTCACTCTGCAAAGCTGTTACAAATTTTCAGGCATGGCAGCACTGAGCAGCACGGCCCTTCTAAGACTCATTCTTCACGTCGTATCTCTGCCACGTTATTAGGTCCATTTTAGATACTCTCCTAAAATTCTAACATGGAAAATCATGTCAAATCAATTTCAAGTTTACCTTAATCACTGGATGACTGATGTGTTCGCAATTTCAAAATATTTCTCCATTATCAATTACATTAAATATGCATTGCTGAGAGACTGCATTTGGTATGACTGATACAATTCCATTCATGATTTAATTGCGACACCAAACCACTTCTAAATAGGCTGAGGTCAGTTGTCATGACAAGCACATATCCATGTCATATCTTGCGTCGGTGAAATTGCACATAATCACACAAATGAAACTATAGGTCAAGCAGGCTTTACCTTTTCAAGCAGAAATTTGACCTGTTTCACATAGCACTTGACAAGTGTGCATCATTATAGCTATCTCTCTAGTTTGAAAAACAGGCAGAAAAGATAAATACAAAAATAACAGAAGCTTAAGGTGATCACAGTGATCACAGTCTTCATCTAGGAATGTTATATTATACAATATTAGGATCTATGTGATCACAGTCTTCATTTAGGAATATTCAGAGTTGCTTGAAACTTCTAGTAAGAGCTCCACCTGCACATTTTTCACTGTACTTACAGATGATACTAAAGGCAAGATTAATTATCTTCACACTATTAATTCTCACTCTCTTGTCCTGTACCTCCATGACATATATTCTTCTTCCACAGTAAGCATATTTTACCATTTGTGGAAGTCAATGAGGTCAAGATCCTGACCTTTCCATTTTTAAATGCTGTTTTTCCATGGTACTCTATACAAAGTGTACTTGGCATTGAGGATTGCATTCCAGGAGACTTCTTTCTCTGTTCTAAACACCCAGTGTGCTTGATTTTTCTACTGCCTGAAACGATTAGTAGGATGGGTCTCATGACCTCTGAATTTTATTTTCAAATGCGTTTAGCCTGCTACCTCAAAGGTACAAATTCCCAATGGAAATGAACTGGGGTGAGTGCTGAATGCAACCAGAACTGAATGGGTAAAAGCAGGATGCTTCGCCATATTCTCCTTTTTACAACCAAATATTGCACAAAACTCTCTTCATTCATGAGAATGCAGAGCACATAGGCAGTAATGTCTATAGTATAAAAATAAACAGCAAAACCAGCCAACCACACTTCATGTGGTGGTTGGTTGGGGTGCAGAAAGATGCCTATAGCAATGCACTGCTGCCAGGGCCAGGAGCAGTGGTGGGAAATGGCTACCCCGGCGACTGCAAATTCTGCATGGCAGAACATGAATGACAAGGACAAGATATGGGATGTGATTCAGTACTGTCTTCTGGGGAGGAAAGAATTTTTTTTTTTTTTTTTTTTGCTCCATTTGAGCAAAAAAATGGCAGAGTGGATGCAAACCTGCCTGCTGGAGTTTGCAGTCAGAGCACTCCACTTGTGGAGGAGGTTGAATGGGGAATGCACACCACCAGCTCGCACATCCCTAACTACGGCCAGGAACAGCAGCGAGTGGCCTCTCCCCTTATCTTTGCCTTCCTTCCACTGCCTCCCATTGGTAAATTCTGCCTGCGCAGGTGGAGGAATTGTCCTCAGACGTCGCAGGAAAAGCAGAGGCTTTTCGACTGCTCCCTCTGAGACTGCTATTCTACTGCCGTGCTCGAAAATCAACTAGGACCCGCTGCACCAGCCCAAGCCCCGCTGACTGCTGGGCTGCACCACTGCAGACACCTCTGCCTTCAGCACACAGTTCCGTCTCTACCACAAACACACATGCGCCGGCTGGTGAAGCCCGCTCCTCGAAACGGAAACTCGGCCACATCATGTGGTTTTGAGGTAAGTTTTGTTCTCTGTTTCTCCTCCTACTTCTCACACAGTGTTCGAAATCACTTTTGGTTTCACGTGGTGCACAAGGACGGGCTGCCAGACCAAGCCTCTGCACTCACCGTGCCACCTAAATGCAGAAAGATTTAAGGTGCCTCCCACAGCCCCTCTGGAATCTCATCTGGACGCTGCAAAAACACCATTGTCAGAGCTGACTTATTTGTGGAAAACACTCAGAATAGTTTCAAAGAGCAAATTGATGTAATCTGGTACTCTGTGAAACATCCAGAGACCTGCGTTTTCCAAGCTAGAAGATTCTTGGGCCCACCCCCACTTCTGAGTCAGACAGATTGAACAAGGAGCTACACCATAAGCCATGTGTCAGAAAAAAAATGTAAACAGTCATTCTGAAATTTACTTCCTAGAGGTTTATTTTGCCAAAGGTTGCTGCTTTGTTCTTTGCTCACAAGCACAGGGGAGCTTGTGGAATAAAAAAGGAAATAATCAAATTATCTTCCCCATCTCCCTTATATCCAGTCACAGACAGGTAAAAAATAAAAAAAATCTCAAGAACTCTCAAGGATACATTGGCAGGAGAAAGAGGGGAAAAGGTTCTCATTGATGTATAAAATCTTTGCCTAGCAGCTGATTATAATCCATTTATGTAAGTGAATATCTGGAGTTTAATCTAATTTCTGTGAGTTTAGAAGCTGCCTCTGTGTTTGATTTGCTTGCATCATATAAATATTTGAAGTTTGTATGCCTTTAAGCTATCACTTGCTATTTACAAACACCAACACTAGAATGACAATAGGCTTACTTTTAATTTAAATTTAGATACACAATAAATTAAAATGACTGATTGTATTTTAAACAAAACCCCTTTTCACCTATCCAGCAACGGGGGCAATTTGAGGTCAAGCTCAGATTGTAGCTCATACGATGAAAACGAAAGCAGCAAACAGCCTGAGAGTATTACACACTGGAGAATCAAATGCCTTCTTTTTGATGGATATCTTGAATCTTTGGGGGTATATGATAACATCTATAAGCAGAAGTACTAGTACAGTAACAGAGTACAAAAATACTAATAACATTCAGAAGTGATTTGTTATAAAGTGAAAGCCCAGACAGGCATGATAGCTGCATCACTTCTCTGGAGACAGCTACCCAACGAGACCAGCTGAAAAGCTGAACATGAACTTTTGCTAACATCAGTCAGTGTAAAATAATGCTGTTCCACGGACTGTAACAACAGCAGGTGCCAACATCTCTCTCCTTTTTCTGTACTCATAAATAAAAACATTCAACAAGATGGAATAAGAAGTACTCTGCTTAGGGTAACTTTATATCTTAATGTAACTAGAGAAGAGTGTTAAAAAACTGTCTTGCAACTGTACTCTGAAGCTGCTATCAGATTCTTGATTTCAGGTGATAGTTGCGATACATCACATTATTGAGACTGATCAAATCTCGTTAAAGTTAATGGGACTAAATCCACTAGTTTCACTGCTCTTTGGCATTCTTCCCTGCATAAGCAAAAAGATTCCAACCTACTTACCACTGAAGTACATTTTTCATATTGAGGGACAGACTCTGTCCTAAAATATACGTATGTATTCTCATGCAACTTCCATAGAAGTTAAATTAAAGTGGCAGAGGGGAAAGATGCAGCCATACCATTTAGGAGAACATTTTTACAATAATTACCACTTCCTTTTATCTATATGCTACCTTTTACTTTACCAACTGTGCAATGGAACATAGAACCCCTCGTTTCCCCAGGTGCTGAAAACTAAGTTTAAAAGATGGTCTTCAGTGTTACCTCCTACAATGAAAACAGTCACGCAGAATGTTTTTGGTCCAGCTTTTGTCCTCAGCACCCATGATAACAAGCCACCTGGTTTTTTACATTTACTTACTGCAATGTTTATTATCAACTGACAGATATTCCCAGCAGGTCAAATCACTATAGCATCCAGGTCCAAATAAGGTTCCGCTATAGCCCCACTGTCTCTCAGCAGTTTATAAGGCAACAATCAACTGGGAATGAGTCATGGGTGGATCAGAGATAAGGGAAAAAAAAGACGTGCTTCCTGCCTACCCACATCTGGAGAGCTGATGGGATTAGGAAACTGAAAACACTTTGGCACTGCAAGTAGCAGGTGGAGTTCACAGAAGTGTAAAAAGCAGACCTAGATGCCGAGAACGTGCCATTTTCCTAACAATTCTTCTTAAAAAACAACTACATTTGGAAAGCTGAAAAACGATACAACTTTAAATGTGTAACACTTAAAGAGCACTAAAAATACCAGAAAACCCAAGTCCTACAGGTTGCATTAGTGTACTACCTGTGATTCCATACTGCACACGCACACAGCATACACTGTATATGTATTTCTGCAAGATCAGTGCGCTAAGTAGCCAGATACCAAACTCTAAAAAAACTCTGGCACAGTATCTGCCTACACGTAAGCTTCCCTGGCTTTGGCTGTGCCCATCACAATTAGACTGTTTTCTGAGCTGCTTGGTCTTCCTTAATGCCATTTCTTCAACTTTTCTTTGGCATAAGACATTTTCTACTTACTCAGACATAAGCTGACACGGATCTGTGACACTTAATAGCTCCTTTGAGGGATAATAGCAAAAGCATCAGGAGCTAACATCAAGATTACTTTTATGACTAGAATGTAATTATTTTTCAGTAATGGCACATTAATAATTATAGTTCTCTGAATTCCCAGTTTACCATGCAGGGACTCCCCAACTGTGTTCGTAAATGTTGTTTTTACGTGGACCCCAACAGCTTTAAACTTCTCGTCCCAATTTCTCCCCATGTTACACTTACATAGAAGTGCAATGATGCATGCAAATCGGGCATAACACACACCATAAACAAAAGCATGAATATTACCAGTCTCTGCCTACTCCATAGGCTCACATTGTAAAGTCCCTCTTTAAAGCTCTATCCCTACCCAGATTTCACGTGGGGTGGCGACACTTGAGTTTTTGCCAGCTGATTAGTCACAGGTGGGAGATAAGCTCTGCCCCCGTAAATGGTTTCCCACCTATAGTGCGAAGTTACAATTAGATGATTAAACCAGAAAGAATATTAATAATCCGTTAATACTAAAAACCCAATTCACTTGTCATTATTTATTCCATTTTACATTCTCTCTTTTTTCCTCAACTTGCCTCAGGTTAGGTAAGGAAGTGTAAATGTAGAAAAGCCTGTATGGTCATAGGGGTCATAAGAGTTCATGCAGCTGACCTTCATTTTCAGAGGCAGGGTCAAGGATACCTCCAAGGCTTGGTATTATGTCCCTCTCCTACACATACCCTCTGCCTTCTTTTCTTCCTGGACTAAACTCTCTAATTTTTCTCATCACCAAGAGATTTGCCTTCACAGTAACATCACCATCTTGGTGTTCCTATCTAGGTGCCAGGCACTCATGCATCTTTCAGCTGCTTGGCTAGTTTCTGTCCTGTTTCATATTTGTGCATCCAATTTCTCTGCAATGCAACGCTTTGGAGCTGGACTGAATAGCAAGTGGTGAATTTCAGACCATTTCTTAAGTTTCTGAATATTGTTATCTTCCGCATCAAAGCATTTGCAACCCTTCCCTGTACAGCATCATCTCCAAATGTTAAGAGATAATCTTTGTTCTACTTTTATGCTATTAGCGAAAATACTAATTGCAGTTAGGCTTAGGACAGCACTGTCTGGAAATTTCCTCCTGTTTTAGCAAACCAATTGATACCTAACCTTTGGACACTCTTTAACTCGTTGTGTACTCAGCTAATGAAGATTTCATCTAGACTATGCTGCCTTAGTCCGTTTATGAGAATGTCGTATGGGAAGGTGTTATGGGTGTGATTTATATCAGATATAGCACAACCCTGCTCTGGAAGGCCAGGTGGTCTGTCAAAGAAGAAAATGTCACTGTTTGAATGCAAACATTTTGACAAATCTATTGCCTAGGCAATCTGGGTTACACAGTGCACAGAGAAGAAACAAGATGCAACTCCCCCCCCCCCCAATTTCCATGCCTCTTCTGAGTAATTGCCAGTACCCCTAGTTTTTCATACTCTCTCTGTCTCAATCCTTATTTGATTGCTGCACACACCATAAAGCATTCCAACTTTCTATTGCAGCGGCAAAATAGGGACTTGACATCATACGCTCCCACCTTTCCCATGTCCTGTGACCAGCCTTACTGCACGTGCACAAGCGCAGCTCCAGAACCCTCCTGCTTTTAAGTGACAGACACACAGCCACATAATAAGTAATAAGGGATTGAGGAATCGTCAGGAAAAGTGGAAGGGTGCTGCAGACTGGCTGTGATGTCTTGGTGCAGACACTGCAGTCTGTAGGCTGGATACCTCAATCCCATAGCCAGAGATTAAGGGCATTATCCTGGGAGAAAGAGATTCAGATGAACTCACCTTAGCAGTAAGCTGATCTGAGAAATCCAGAATTTCAGATGAGTGCCCTAACCACTGAGCTGCTGGATAAGGCGTGCATGCTATTTGCTTTCACTGTTGAGGGATGTTCTTCCACAACCCTGCCCCAATCTGTCAGGCAGACGTGGAAACTATCAGACTGTGCTCTGCAGTTGAGTAAGTCAGAAGGATGCAGACTGTGAATCCTAAAAGGCTTTAAGGATTACTTTTGTGCACTGGTACTTAATACTGCCCAGAATGAGATACTCTGGGGCATCTGAAGAAGCCAAAATGTGATGACTTGGGGCACTGGTATAAGTTTAGACAGCAGCAGGAGACTAGCAGAGTCAGTGTGTTCTGAATTTTAATCTTGTAGGGAAGTAGCAGCCAGGTACTTCAACTTCCAGTGATGTTAAATCCCGTAGTCATCCAGTGAGATTTTTATGCTGTGCCTTCTTTGTCTCATTTGGTGGGGGCACACAGCAGCTTTTGGTGGATACTTCAATAAATCAGCATTTTGAAATACAGTGAGGATTTTCAAGTAACAATAAAAGCCAGTCAGATCCATATCCTTCCCAACACAATGCTGGGTAAAGGTTCACTGTGGAAGCAGAGGCCTGGAGTGGGGAAGAGAGTTAGGCACAGGTTCAAATTGGTAAAACGGGCAGAAACATCTAATCAGTGATGTACCTATGCAAAGTAGCGAATGAAGGAGATACAGCAACAGACAAAACAATTCCTGTAGAACTGTTTTAAGGAATAGCATCAAGGAACAAACAACACAAGTTTGTTATGTTCTTGTTAAGGTCAAAGTCTGTCTATTTTCCAATGAAAATTGAATGTGTCTCCTATTGCGACCACTGCATACTCTTTTTCCAGACAGTTTGCAGCTCACACTGGATTGGCCCAAGATCAGGAATAGCACAGAAGGGCTGAAAAGAGTCTAGTAAAGCCCAGCTATTCAAGAGCTAAAGCACTGATCATAACAATGCTTCAGGTTAACAGGCATTCAGGTTCCTAGTGGCACTGTATTTTTGTATCTGGAAAACAGTGGGATTTAATATGCTCGTTGAGGATTTCTATAATAAAAAAAAAAAAAAAAAAAAGAGTTCTGTTGAGAGATGAGGGCAATAGGATAACAAAAGGCCTGGAATGAGCCAACTTCTATTAACAATGGAGAATACAGAATTATGATGGAAAGACAGCAAATACAGAACTCTTGCACACTTAAATGCAGGGGTGAGATCCTGTACAGCACCACCAAGAGAATGTGGTCTGTTTCCCAAAGGTTTTCCACCATATGATTCATATACCTGCGCAGTTACCCTGCCAGAGAACTACATCCCGTTTGTAGAGCATGGTAGAGATCCGTGTTTATACGTGTATTACAGTACTATAACACTTAGTTAGTAGGTTCCAGTACTGTAACATTTAGCTATTCCTGTACATGAGTTTTGGAAGATCAAGGATTGTAATTCAGAGCCTGAAAAATATACCCCCCTTCCCACACACATTGTCTTTATGTATATATAGGACAGTAACATTCAAGAGTTGTCCTGGAGGCAACACAAACATTGGAGAGTAAAGTAACATCCAATATGCCAGAAATAAATGTTTAAGAGCTCTTCCCAGTGAAAGCTTTTCAAATAGAAATATCATACACTTTAATATTTTACATCACTTTCATTTAATATCAGAGGGAAAAAGTCAGACTGGTTAGAATTTGAAGCGTTCTACATTCTTTATTTCACTTTAAACTCAGTGTATCATTGGGGAAATTAGCCCTTTTGACATTATCTTGCTGGTGAGAACGTGACATGTTTCATGTCTAATTTTATACTAGGTACCACATCTTAGTCATGGTACCCCACTTCCTCCCAGTCTTTGCTTACTTACCATGACAATTGACTACTTTTAGTCTATATTTAACCCTCCATATTGTTTATCATAGTATTTAAACTGGTTGTCAACCCTACGGATACAAAAAATTGTCTTCTCAGCTTTTCATCTGATGTTTTCAAATGTTCCCTGAAACTCTGAAGCTACATACACGTAAAGACAAATGCCACATGCATACACATGCAACCAAAACATTAGTATTTAAATCAGAAAATGACATTTACAACGTGAAAAACATCTTGTTCTTCAGTGGGGAGTTCTTCTCCTCTTAACATGGATTTATATGAAAAAACAAGAGAAAACTACTTTCCCAAATGGTCAATATCAGAATACAGCACTTTCAGTTATGAAAGGAAGACTTGAAGGCAGGAAATTTGGTTTGGGGTTCCAGCCTGGGCATGTATTTTTATTGCAAATTCTAGTGAATTACTCTGGACCAGATCAAAAATCCAGTTAAACACAGTTGTACTACTTGACATAGAATACTTCAGCATTCCTGCAGAATGCCAAAATTCAAGGATATGTTCACTTTTTGTGTGTGTGTTCTCTTTCTGTATTTCCACAGAGATGTGAGTTATGTTTGTACAGTGGTAGGGCTTTACCGAGAGACAGAGGAGTTCTTGCTGCTTCCAGTATAGCCAAAGGAATGGGAAACACGGGTTTGAAATCTTTCAGGAAGGGGAAAAACTGTTCCAATCTCCTATTTTCTACAAAATCAGCAAAATACCAAAAGGCAAAGTAGTTTAAAGAGGACCGCTTAGGACAATGAATTCCTGCACACCTTTTGCTTAAGAAATGTGTCTTGAAACAAACACTTAACCTCAACTGAGCCTGCTGCTGTCGACATGCACTATGTGTGCTCTGAGAAACATACTACGAGATGGGCAGGGCATTCTCAAATTGAGCAGTGCTCTGTCTTGCTTAGATAGATGCTCAGGCAGCAGTTTGGCAGGGTTTGCTGGATCACAACTTCGCACTGACACCACCTGAGCTGCACCCGATCGCAAGCTGGCTGGCAAATCCCATTTTTCAAAACTGGCTTTAAATTGCTGCTGTGTTCAAACACAGCTGATGGTTAGCGGCCCCTCCAGGAAAGAGCTTGGATTTT
Organism: Chionis minor; assembly: GCA_013398295.1. Taxonomy (NCBI): domain Eukaryota; kingdom Metazoa; phylum Chordata; class Aves; order Charadriiformes; family Chionidae; genus Chionis; species Chionis minor. The sequence goes on along the minus strand of VZSF01010384.1, from coordinate 18,894 downwards.
AACAGGCACAGTGGTGCCATCTCCTGTTAACTCTTAGTAGCCCCCAAACAGCCAGAGATTTTAAACTACTTGGCAGGCTGCTATCAAGAGAAAAGATGGTAAAGAAACAAGGGTCTGTAGTATCACAAGTGCTTTTTCAAAATGGCAAACGTTAGAACATTTATCTGGAGTCAGTGGCCTAGAAAAATGCATACATCATCTTCTGTGCCAGATTTGATGCATATTCTCAAGGAAGGTGTGAGCCATTACCAAACAGTCTACCCGCAAGCTTTGCATTTATAGGACATCTTTGCCTTCTATGCACCATTTGCAGGTATTCTTTTCTTTCACAGACTTTAATTTCTACTTATTTCCACGCTTAAGTTCTATCCCTCTCTCAGCTCTTCAGTAGAAGTCAAAATAATATATAATTTTGCTAGCAAAATATGCAGATCATATTGGTTGGGAAAGCTGGGCTGGGTGCAGGGCTGCCACAGTGAGGGAAAGAGAAGTCCTGCCATCCTCAGAAGCAGGAAGGGAGTGACACTGGGCACTGCTGCAGCTGTGGGCTGGCACTCCTCTGCGCCTGCTTGTGACCTGCGGCTTCCCATAAGAACAGTTGTTTTATAAGGAAGTGAAGAAAGGAAGAAAAGAACAAAGGCATAACATTTTAAGGTCTCTCTTTAGCTTCAAAACTGCCATGCCTCACAGAGTACATTTCTTTCTTCAGACTCCGCAAGTTTGATCCAGCGATTTTCCCCCTTCACAGTCTTAAAAATGCTTTCCATATGTTTTACGTTCTTCTGATATATTTTCCGTCTAATACATTGTCTACCCTATTTCTATTCAGGCATTTTGTCTAATCAGCAGGACACCCTCTCTGATCCAATAATTAATTTGCCAGCATTAGGCTTAAAGTCTTCTGTTATCTAGGAGTACTCCTATTACTAAGAGTAATTTGCTAATATAGTAAAGGTAGCACCGCAGATGCTGGTGTCTTTGCTTTTGCAATATTAATTAGTAAGAATCATATTCCACAATGCTCTAGGTTACAGCTGCCCCAAAACATATGCTTATAATTTCCTCCCGGGTTGAAACTTCTCCAGCATAAATTATTTTCTTGTGATCCCAATCTGTGTAAGTGTTCTGGTGCCCAGGACAGTCTGGAGTGTATTGGATTGCATTTGTTTCAATTTAGCAGTCCTTGTTGATTAATAGCTCTTAACTCATCTCCTCACACAATTTCCTCCAAGTATTCGGATAATCTGTCTTCCACTGCCAGTGTTAAATAAAAGCATCATCTTCCCTTTAGAGACTATCATGGAGAGGTTCCCACTCCCCAGAACTAACACAATATTTCATAGCTCTGTCTCCTAGCTGTCCTTACCCAAGCCATCTACAGCCTAATGAACTTCTGCTCCCAGATCATTCCCCTTCAGGAGCTTTTCATCCTTTAGACCATTCCATGCAGACAGACACTAGAGGTCCTAATAGGGAAATAACTGGTTTACTCTGGTTTGGTTATTGGTACCAAAACCAACAGAGAACATCTCAGGCTCAGACACAAAAGCAGGTGTCAGGGCATGGAAGCCCTGTGGGAAGAACTGGACATTTCAGGCACATCCTGCGACCCCTGGCTGCCTTCCAGCCCCGCAGTGGTGCTGCAACTACAGTCACATGAGGTCTCCCCTTGGAGCACATGGTCCATGAACCACTTCCTTAATGTTACCTTGCAATTTACTGCTTTTCACACTTAAGGCAATACCAGACAGACAACTTCTTAATATAACCTCTCAGCCAGGTACAGGCTGCTGCCTTCAGTTACTTGAAGGCAGTCTTCCGAAATGGAATAACGTTATATGATGTATCCTGAGTTCGGTCAGTGTGTGGGCTGAGCCAGACACCAATTAATAGTAAACCTATCACATAGGGCTCTCACTGGGAAATCCCTGCAAAGTCTGGTCGGTGTGAGGTGACTGGTACGTCACAGGGGGGTAGCTCTAGGTCTTGAGATTGTGAGTGGGGCCTGTATGAGATACTGAACACCCTCATCTCTGATGGACTCAATGATCAGGGAAAACTAGTGCAGGTAAGGATCAATGGAGAGAAGTGCCCGTGTCCCCGCTCTGGTGTGGAGGCAGACTGCTGAATTCTCCTTTCAGGCCTCAAAATACTTCTACCCTGTTTCTTTTCTGATGTCTGTTATGAAAAATATGGAAGCACGTTCTCATTCTCTGACTAATGCTGAGTCTGTAGGAACTTAAATCAGCTCCAGATATGGCCCTGCTATTCCACAGGTCTTCACACAAAGGCAGGCATTTCTCAATAGCACTGGGGTGGATTTAAAATGTAAAAATTAGAGATGGGGCAAAGATCTACAGTTTAGATCAGTGATCTGTCTGCCCCTAAAATGAGGAATGTTTTTGGTTCAAATGTAAAGGACATAATAAATAAGCCAGCAGAGTACTTATGAGCTCCCTCTTGAGGTCTGAGGCTTGGACTTGGAGGTAGCTCAGCAGGCTGGTGAAGTCAGAATGCCAACAGGAAAGCAACACTTACCTTTCCAGGTTTGCTATACTAAGGTTTTTTTTTTTCCTCAGCTCCTGCTCAACTACACTGAAGTAGAAAGCATGGCACCCTCTGGAATCAATTTCTTAGTCTGTCATTTGGGAACTATTTTAAATGCTAAAAACCCCAAAGTACACTAGGACAGCTTCTGGGAGACTGTGAGCCTCCCCAGATCCTCTGACTAACACTGATCTCATTTTGAACAGTAACTGGTGTTCTAGGCCAGTCCTGGGAACATGTGATTACCCTCCTCTAGCAATAAGGATGAAGATCAACTTGGTGACTTGCAGAATGGCATCTAAGAAGACCTTCAGAAACACCAGCCAGCCATGAGTCACTACTTCCTGCTAGGCTCTGCCTCTCCCACAGAATGGTGTGAGTGTGGTCCCAACGATTTTCCAAGTATGACCATAACCCACAGCCCATGAGCAACTCACAACAACCTCTTCAGAGTCTGCCCTCTCATCAGCTGCTTCTTGCCTGACTTGGGAGAGCCTTGATTTAGGGATGGACTCCAGCCAGGTGCCCTGCGCAGACAGTATGTAAAGAAAGCTGGTCTAGTCATTCAAAAGCACACACCCCATAAAGTACAGCTACCTGGGAATGAAGATCCAAAGTGCCAAGTCCATAGTTCCCCTTTCCACTTATTTAGTCATCCTTCTACACATTTCCTTACACTCAATTTCCCATCACCACCTGGACCTATCAGAGCATATAGCCTAATTTTGAAAGTTGAATTTGGATGTTTCCCCATCTACGCATCCTCTTTGTACCTCTGCTAGACATCCTGCTTGTTAGTCTTATCCTAAAATTTACCGGCCACATTCTTCAGCAACTATCCTTTCAGCTGCACAGCTACAACAATTATCTTCTGGTCTCTCAGGCCAGCTCAGTGTTGGGTTCCCCGTTTCTACAAAAATGAATAAGACTTAGTGGCTACGTGCCCTTGAGAATTCCAGTTCATCTTTGCACAGCTTTTTGAAGACCAGCTGCTAACAGGGGCACACAGCAATTGCCCCTCAGTATTAAGGCACCGCACTAGAGAAAAGCTCTGCCGCCTTCTATGCGTATTGTCGTTCTCAGTATCTCAATAGAGCAAGTTGCTCCTGAAGAGTGAATGCTTACTAACTGTTACCAAAGCTGATTTTATTAATCATTCTGCATAAATTCAGACAAATTACTGAAGCTCTGAAAAGAATGTAACAGTGAAGGAAACAATTCGTCATGTTAGTGATTTTACAGTCTGTTCATCCTGCTGAGCTCATCAAACTTGACAACCATTTTCAGAACCTGTAACTCATTTTACGTTTGCATTATAGGAAACTTTCAAATATAGAAATGCCAAAATAGAATTGCATTCCCCTCCAAACAATGATGCCATAAGTGCTGAAAATGGAGTGTTTCAATTATTTTAAACCTTATGCTTGGGTGGGGCTGAGTAGCGAAGAAGCTTAGGATGGATTGCCTAGTGTGTAGTTCCTCCGGGCATCAGTAGGTTGCAGCAGAGTGTTAAGTACAACCTGACATGAGGGTGTTCAAGGACAGGCGCACCACAGCGTCCTGTCATGACAAAATGTGCACCAAGTCAACATGGCGATATAGAGGTATCTGGGAGAATCTGGCTGAACAGACTTGAACAGTAAGAAGGTGGGCTTAAAATAACCATAAACCTAGAGCTTGTTTTTTTCTGAGGACGCCAATATTAGTCTTTGAGCCTCTTTGCCAGCCAGTGACGTGATGGAATGACATCACTGATCCTGGAAAGTGACGTTCCTTTTCATTTCTGTGGTACCAGCTCTGCAGTTTGGTTTTGATTAAGGAAGGGGAATGCTGGGTTTGGATTCTTTCCTCCTTAGAATGCCACAGTGGAATCCAGCAATTTATGAGAGAAAGAAAGTAAGAAAAAAAAAAAGCAATAGAGACAGTAATATGAGACAGTAGTTGTATAAAACAGTGAACAACACAGATAAAAAGTAAAATTTGGCAATGAAGAAACAACATAATCTAGTACTCCAATAATAAAGCCACCATACAGAATTGTTTCTCTCTTGATGATACATTTGGATATAAGAAAAAAACAGTATTTCAATCAAAGCTCCCAGCAGTTATTAGTGGGGTCTCTGTTCCCTTCAATTGTTCTTTTTCTCTAATTTGATTGTAAATAATAACTCCACAGCTGTGTCTTCTGTAACCAATTGCATCTCTATAGGTTCCTATATTTAGATTGCATACAAGCATGCGCAAAAAGTAACAAAGACATAAAGAATACTGCTTAGCCTTTAGCAAAATCATACAAAAGAGCTAATGAAGCTCACTCTAATAAGCTTTACTGAATGACCAGCTGTAAACCTTCATTTGTATTCCACAACAGGAATACTCAGTGCAGAGGAGACTGTTACCCTTTCTCTATAGGTATTGAGTTACTCCTTTTCCAAAGTGTCATGCTTGAACAGACAGCACCGATTTCTTGCAAACGGAAAGCAATGCCATTGCAAGATACAATCCTGTGCAACTGGTCAAAGGCAGACACTTCTCCATACGAAGAAATTCCAGGTGATAAAAGTTTTGCTGGTCTTCCTAGTTTAAGCCAAACAGCAGGCTACCTAAAATAAACATACCCATACTGGTACTGATAACAGCATCTTCCTTTTCACAATTTCTTCTCTGCCTGCATCATATCCTCCTCTAAAGTCACCATGTCGGTGCTGCTGGGCTAGCAGTAGAGCCAGCGGGCAGAAGAAATTCCAGTCACAAGGGAAAAGGTCAAGACTTAGGGGCTCATGCTCCTCTACTATCAAAATGCGGATCCTCTGGTCAACATCATTTTATAGGAACCTTGGCACATCCATTATCACAATAAACAACTGGCACCCAGAGCAGCAGGCTGCTATTCAAGAGTTTGCACAGCAGCATGACAGCACTGACTCCTGCCTGAAAGCAAGACGAACACATAACGATAGAAGCTCCTCTACGGAGCAGGGGAATTAGACCTCTCTGTTACCAATATTGCCTACTCCTGACAAAGCATGGGACCAGAGCACACTAAAGGAATGAAGGCAGAGCTGATGGCTGCCCTTCTTCCAACCACCCGAGAGAGCAGCGGCCAGATACAGACGTCTGTTATTAATGACTATATGACAATATTAGGGCACATTGATATTGTAGCGTGGAGCGTAGGCACACCACAGTTCACGAGACTTGTTATCTGCAGCTGGCTGCTTGTTTAGGGTGCTGCCACAGCAAATTAAATATGCCGGTAAAATGAAGTGAGTTCTGTGGAGGGCCACCAAAACGGTCTGGGGGCCAGTGCATTTTCTTTCTCTACCTTCTGTGGCTGAACGGGGATTGTCTTGTGGGGCAGCAGGAGGGCCATAATTGTGGGATATTTGCACAGACTAACCTCAATTGCTCAAGCCGGATTCCTGAGTGAGGAAGTTAGGAGTCCTAAGTTAATACGCTTCTGTGTGCTAGTTAGTAATGCTTTTTGCAGAGGACAATGCTGGCCAGGAGCCTACCAAGACACTCTGGGCCTATTAAATGCTGAGGCAACATGGTGAACATAAGGAACAAACCCCTTCAATAAGGCAGCTACATTTAGATGGTAGATGTATTATTGTCCTCCACTTGGAGTTATTCCAACTGTGCATAACAAGAGTTGGAAAAGGGCCTGGGCAGAGTAGAGAATATAAAATCTGAAAAATAACACACTTCTCTGGAAGTTTCATCAGCTTCCAGAGCAAAAAAGGTGAATACACATGTCCAAAGGGGCTTGGATCAGTGGTTGACTGGAAAGCACCAGTAAGGAAAAGCTTCCAGCCATGTAGGTAACCTACCAAGCAAATATATTGTGAAGGAAATATCTAACCATTCTCTTTTAAACCCACTAAATACTTTTATTAGGCCCTCTATGCTAACTGCTAAAAGAACAAATATGGAATTTCTATTTCTGATGGAACTTTTTTCCTCTGGAAAATTAACAGCTCTCTGAAACTAGAATTTTCCCCTTAAATAATAGCCTGGTGGAGAGGAATGTAGGAAAGGAAGGTTCAGATCACCTTCTGTTGGGGTGAGTGTCCTGAACATGAATTCACACAATTTCCCTTACTGTGTAGAGTCTTTTACTTGTATCTGTGACATGGCCCTTAGCAGAATAACATTACTAAGTTCAAGGGCAGATTAAATGGTTCATTTCCATATAGAAACAGGAGTAAAAGCTACTCTCCTCTGCAAAAGGATTTTAGCTGGTGAAACCTATCAGGGGACAAAAACTGGGTAACAGGCATTCGAGAGGGAAATATCAGACTTTTGTGAGCCATGGTCAAAGACATTTTGATGGCAGAATTATAAGCTCAATTTATTTTTGTAAAAGGAAGCTATAATACCAACAGTAGACTTTACAGAGTCTGTCTCTCCTGCTGTTTGGGTAGACAATTAAATATCCGCTGAGCCAAAGAGAGCTACAAAGAAAGGGAGAGTCATGAGCAGGGAAACTGAGACAGGAAAACCCTTTCCAAAAAAACATGTTAAAGGAGTCAAGTTCACTCCCACGCAGAATTAGGACAACATTTAAATTGTTTATTTAGGGTTTGGTTTTTATTGAACCCAAGGGTTAGCTTGGCTGTGAGGTCCACATCTGAAATTTTGTCATTCTTGAAATTCAACAGCCACAAAAAAAGTAAAGAAACAAGAGGAGCAGTATAAACTCAGACTTGGTAGAGTACTCAGTTCTGGTTACCATAGCAGTATCTATGTTATTTTTCTGGATTTAAAGTAGACAAAGAAGGATCAGCTAGCCTCCCTTTTGCTGTGTATGGGTCTTTATTAAACCTATACTTACTAACACGATTTCATTGCGAATGTTCCATACACCACATTTCAAACTAAGAATAAGATTGTCCCTAATCTACAGGGTAAATTGAACACAATGTAAAGCTAAAAAAAACCACTCCCTTTCATTATGAAGGACAAAAAATAACCATATTAATAAAATGACTACAAAAGATGAAAGAGAGCTTTATTTCATCTCTTTCAAAAATAAATGATTTATTCAAGATGTGCATATTTTCAAGTTACATGGTTTCCCTTGATGAATATTCCAGTATGTTTCTCAAAGTCCTAGTTTAGTGAGTATGACAAGATGTTCACACACTTTTTATGGTAAGGAAGAATGCCAAGAATATAGCTGAGGAGGCCAGATTTGTAATACGGTAGGAACAGTCTGAGAATTCTGTCTTATTTGTTGGCAGCCAATACCAGATTTCCAGCAGAAAAGACCTTCCATCTCGAATTAAAACAACTCTCCCATAGCTTCATACTGAGAACATATTTGTGGCCAACAGAGGCCATGGTAATTCTTCAAAGGCTCCTTGGTACCCACACAGACCCTTGAGAAACTTGAGCTCGTTGATGTTTAACAGATGCATTAAACTAATGTTACAAGGAAGATGGCCACGAAGTTTGGAGACCTGCGCTGGCCACAAGCCTCTCAGGAGAGACACCCAGCTGCAGCTCAAGAAGAAGGTCTGCATACTGGCAGACTGGAAAATGAAACCGGGGAGTCGGATACAGAACAGTGCAGCTCAGAAGGGAGGCTCCAGAAATGTAAACCAGACATTTGCTATTAAAATACCAGATAGGAAAAAGGGAGTGAAAACCAGTGAGCCACATTTTACTCTTAGCTTCAAGTAATCATTTGGAGCGATAGTGGTTCACTCCATTTACCCTGGCAGCTTGCTCCAGGAATAGCAACACCTGCCTTAGGATACCTACTGTTGCAATGTGCTAAGTGCTTTACAGTGCATATTAATATCACTGTAGTTACTTTCAAAGCTGAGAAAGTACAGCCTGGGACATAGACATGCTTCGCCTTATGTACCAGGTAACTTACTGCAGCTGGAGTTCCAGTTTCCCCAGCCGAACCTAGGACTCTCCTCCCTTTGCCTACATGCTCTGTGAGGGAAATTGCTTCACGCATACAGAAAGAAGAAAAAATTTGGCAATGAGTTAAGCTTCAATCCCTGCACCTATATCCACCTTTGTGTGCAATCACAGACCACACTGAACCAGAAGGCACCATAAGAGGCTATCTCCAGGCTCAGAAAAGTAGACAGATGCTCCTTTGTCTGGAATCTAACCCCCGCCTCACCCCATGCAGGATCAGTGTGATCTAAACCACCGTGAGCTGAGCTCCCCTGGGGTAAGGTGTTCCTCCTCAAGAACCAGACAGTTCAAAGATCCAACAGAAGTCCTTGAATGGCCAAAGAAGATCTTGGATTGTGAGCCCAAGGCCTTCATATAAATACATACTTTAAACCAAGCTTGAAGAGAAGCAGAACAAGGATTTAAATACTACATTACACTCTTTGGACTGCAAAACACTGAAATGAGACACAAATGCCGCTAAGCAAAACAAACCAAAANTTTTTTGAAATACCCTAGAACTGTGCAAAATGGCAGAAAGGAAATTATTAACCTTTCAAGTTACTCTTTCATTAGAATTTCTTTTGAATTGCTGATCTTTCTGACTGCTCCTCAAATTCCCACTGAAATTGGCAAGAGCTGCAGGCTCTCAACTGGCTGGGAAACAGGCCCTTAAACAGTGCAGAGATCAAGAGTGGAGCAGGGAAGAGGAGCAAAAGAGAAGCATTAGGATCCTGATTTGGTTCAAAAGGCATGGATGCTATGGATGCTAAATGCCTGTGTGGATCTAAAGAGAGAGAGGACAAGTTCAGAGCAGAAAAATCCACTGAGGGTTAACTAAAGATACAGAAACCCCTTCTGCCTTAGGGAGCTCCTGAGATGCAGTCTGGGCTAGGTGGAACTTTGGTTTGGCTCTGTGTCTCTGTTCTTGGGCTCATTTTCAGTAAACACAGGCAAGACCATGTATTTCATTTCAGCCAAATCTTTTCCTGACTTAAAGATCTCCCTGCTACTTTCCAACTTTTGTCTTTAACTACCCATTTGATGTCTTCTTCTTGTTTTTCTTTTTTTTTTCTGGTTATTCACCTTCCCTCCCTCTCCCATTCTCATCAATTTTAAAAAGAGCAAATACCTTATCTTTGACAGCACTGGAGCAAGGGACTATTCTGGGTTAGTTTCAATACGGTAAACAACAGCATAAGATGACAAAATGAGCTGCACAGGGAAAGGATGCCGAAGGAAGAGCAGGGGGAAGATAACTCAGAAGCGGCAGAAGGAGTGAAAAGAAGAGAGGGAGATGAGAGAAACAGCCAACCTCCTGTTACCTCAGGTTAGATGAGAAAGAGTTAAAACAAAAGAATGCAAAGTATTGAGTTAGAAAGAGAAAGAGCTGCAATGGAGCCTGTCTTGCCTGCACACTTGCCTGTGGGCAGCCCAGCTGCCGCCTGCCTGCGCTGAACACCCACTGGTTTCTCCAGGTGTCTCCTCCAGCCAGGTACCAGCGGCATCTCAGGAGCCAGCTCCACTCTCACCTCTCACCTCCAACGGCCGGGCTCCCAGGAGCAGGCAGCTTTGCCTGCACTCCTTGGCCAAGACACAAAGAAGCCAGCAAGGTGTGAAATGTTTTAACTTCTAGCATTTCTCTACACTTTCTTTACACATTTCTCATGTCTTTGAAGGTTCTTGCTTGATTACAGCAAGCAAACCAGCCTCTATAATTAAAATCAGAAAATGGCATCAGCAATAGAAAGAGTAGTTCGCTGAGCACGCTGAGATCTACACTACGCGTATTTCAACATATCAGTGACCCTGTGCTGTCTGAAGAGACTGGTCCCTGCCTTCTAACCACCTGCCCCAAGACAGAAGTAATTTTAATTCTTTACAAACTACTCTTCCTCCTCTTGTGTCTAAGCAAATTCTAAGATTCATGTTTTCCAGAAAATGTCTATTAGTAAAACAGTGACTAATGATCCCTTTGTCCTCAGTCCTGCCTTTTTCACATCATCTTCATTTACTTTGGCAACTTTCAGTCAAGCATCTTTGTAAACCTCTCACATTGTACTAGTTTGTTTTCTTTATATCACGTATTTTGAATTACGGATGCCTGTCACACCAGGATTTTTCTGAAGAAAGCCAGTGTTCGCTGTAACTGACAGAACAGATCTCATAATGATGAACATTTGCTCCACAAAACAGGGCTGCAGCAAGCACAAAGGTCAAATCACAACCAGAAAAATGAGGAAGGAAAATGTATTTTTCTTTCTGCCTCTTTCTCACTCTGCCTTCCCAACAGCAAAGAGTCTATGGTTATCACATCTACTTGCTCTCAGAGAGAATGATTTTTTGGTTTGATAGCTGAAAGAAAAAAAAACATTAACAGAAATTTGATTTAACGTTAAACATTTTACATGCTCTCAATAAAAGGAAGACAGTTAAAACAGTTAGTTTGCCTCAAAATTAGATATTTTCCTTATAAATTTAGAGCCTCATTAACCTACTGATATTACTTAAATCACACATTCAAATGACATCTCAAATGTTAAAATCACATGTTTTGTCAGCTCCAGAATGAAACATTAAGTCTAGCAGTTTAGAATTCCATCTTCCTTTTCTTAAAGAACATATTTCCCAAATTTGTCAAACATAGTTTTGGTTTTCCAGATTTTTTCTGCTTTTTTGAGAATAAGTATTTATTTAAAAGTTACAGCTGTTACAACAAGACAAACAACTTTTCACCCAGCCACATCGTGCCATGTGAGTGCAACCAACTGCAAGGATACCAAACAAAAAACGGGTTAAAAAAGGAGCGAATTTTTACTGCTGATCTGTCTCAATCCTTGAGTTTTCCTCCTGCCCACAGATCAATCAAAGAGCAAAACATAAAGAGTGGCAGCCATGTACCTGAAGGTGGTAAAGATGGCGCAGAGTCTGCAGACATGTTCTATGCCTCTAAATCTCAGCAACCACTTCAGAAAGCAGGACCTGAATTTTAAACTGGTACCGAAATTTAACAGGGGTGATGATCTCAGAGCAGATGTGGTCTGTTAACCACAGTGAATATTTTTCTAAGCATGTCCTTGGTTTCAGGATGATAAGAAAAATCAGAAAAAAGGTAAATTTTAGGTGAATTTTAAGTTGACATGGAAAAGATGTTTTTCTCCTAGCTCTAAGTTTTTTGTTCATGACAATTTAGATGCTCTGTCTATAAATTTAAATCTCTTAAATAATTAAAATAACATAATATTGCCCAGAACAGAACAAAATTTAACATAAGAATATCCAGTGAAGCCCCATCTGTTCAAGAGGAGAATGCTAATGAAGACTGAGAAAGGCAATTGCACTTTTATTTTGTTTTTAGTTGCTCTTTTCATCTATTCATAAATTGCAAATGAGAGAACTGGAATAAACTGCCAGCATATTACACTCATGCCCAAGACCTCCATAGCCAAGTATCCCACTTCTCTCTATGGGTCCTTCCCGCTTTTAGGAGAACCCTCTCATTATCATTCCCACACTAGCACGCTAATACTTTGCAATTTGGCTTCTGGCTCCCATCCTCATCTCTCAAACGTCTTTGCCTGCTCGCCCACCTCAAAGACAGCACATTTTATAACACTAATTAGGGTTGGACTGTGGCGAACTCTTCTATCCCCTAATAACCATTTGTTTGGTTCAGTTTTAAATGCGTGGATTTTGACTGCGCAGCAGGACCACATGGCCTTTGTTGGGGTTGGGGCTCTGCGCTGAGCCACCATGAGGCAACACTCCTGTGGCAATCCAGTCCTGGAAAGCCAAACTGGAGGCAGTTTTGTTAAGCTGTTTCTCTAGAGTATCTCTCACGAACAGATTTTTCGTGCCTTTTCTCTTCTGCTCATGTAATGGAAATCAGGTTTCTGCTCTCTATTGGAAGTACTACTTGTGTCCCATTCACCTCCAGATTTTTATGTCCTGTTGCATCACAAATAACGAAGGAAAGGTCAGTAGAATCAGGAGAGTATTTCAGTGCATAAGGACACAGAATAAAAGGAAGATGCCAAAGCAACAAATTTACACAAATAGATGCTCACTCTCAAGCTTTTGGCATTTGTAGTAATTAAACGTGTTGGAGTTAAACAAAATACAGGCAGATAAACAATGAATGGCTGTAAGCCTGCTCATCTATAATTAAGAGGGCGGGTTCACAACTGCCGCAGAGCGGACGGAGGGTACGTTGGCTACTGCATCTCACCTGAACATCTGACAACATGCTATGACCAGCAGCAGGTCTGGGAGCAGCATCCGCCTGTTCTCCTTCGTGTTCTTTATTTGCATTGTCTACTTAACTACAGACTGCTCCTGCCAGGAGCTCGCTCCTCCAAGCAGCTCTCAGGCCCAGCACATTGGATCCCACTCTTGGGTAAAATTCACCTGAGCTTTCTGTAACGCAGACTACAATAATGATACGCTACGTTCACAAGATATTATGTTAATGCAACAGAAAAAAATTAGGTGCCTCACTTGAATTTAGCCCATGGCTTTGCCTCAAGCTAAAATACACGCTAAGTGATCTTGAACTAATAATGTCATCTCTGCGATTGCTAATGATTTAATTAAATGACTATAGTTACTTTCAAATAAATATCTGAATCTCATTTTGTGAAGTACAAAAAATTGTTTTAATTAAACCTGATTACAGGAGTCATCTAAGGAAGCATTCTCTTTAGTACTTCTGCAGTGAAATGGAATCCATTAATCACTTTGATCTTCACATTTGAGATACTGCAAAAATAAGTGCCTGTAGAAGGAATTGTTGTCATGTTCTATAGAAATACAGTGGTACAAAACCCGATCTTAATGGGAAATTATAGATGAGAAATGAAAGACTATTGAAGCTCAAAATTCAATAGTGCTGTTCCTTCAAAAATACATAGCTCTCCCTGTGCATGGGAAATTGCTCAGATGTTTTACAGACAATGGTAGATTTTCAGTTTTAGAAGAAAATGTAAGAATATTGTTGTCTGTTCTATGGTGGAACTATAGTTGCTGTGGGAACCACCACATTGAATTTCCATACAGTTGTGTTTATATCCTCAACCAAATGGTGGAATTAAAATAGTTTTAAGCATTCATATTTTTGGGGGTTTTTAAATTAAAAAAAAAATCCATTATAGTAGAACCTCAGATTCAAATAAATACACTACTCAACTCCGACAATTTGAAGTTTTTTTCTCTTAACGGGTCTACACCAAAAATAACTGTCTACACTAAAATAATTTAATTTCTTTGACACATTGACCTAAATAGGCTCATTTCAGAAAGCCGAGTTTTCTACCTGGACTGACATGCCCCAGTGTATTAAAGTTACTAGAAAAACATAAAGCATGTGAGCTGGAACAGGGGCTGCTGGATTCCTTTTACTGCCATTAGGAGTCTGCGGAAAATGAAGTTTGTAAGATTTTAATACTAAACCCTTCCAAACTGGAACAGTATAAAGCTTTAGCGTCTGTACAATCTCCTTCCTCCAGGATAATTATTAAAGACAAGGCCTAGAAGGTTGGGTAGAAGAATTGCTATTAGGTGAAAGAAGATATGTTTTATTCAATTATATATAATGGATAATTCCTGAGCCATTTGCCCAAAATATTTGGATCTGTACTGATGCAGCCGTGCTCTGGCTGTGTATTGAGCACACAGATCAGCCTATAGTTTCTATTACCTTCTCATGTCCTACTTGCCTGAATTTTGGGTGTTCTTCCTGTGCTGCACATGTTATGGTTTCAGAACTGGAAGATTCACATTTCCCTCACATAACTAAAGCATATATGCTCCTTTTTCTTGAATTCTGCTAAAGTTTTCCGCAATTATTTCCACAGCTACAGAGCACGGCTGGATGCTAGATAACCACACTGCATTCTAAATGTTTACTTCTAAAGATAGTCAACTGTAAGCCCTTTTTAAAAAGTAGTAAAAGCAGATGACCTCAGACAAGCTTAAATTTCTGCAGATATAACCAGTAGAACTTTCTTGCAGAAAAAAGACTGAAGTTTTTCTGACATGCTCTAAAATGAAATGTGAAATTTCAAACTTGTGGGACAAGATCTTAGCTGGTGTAAATCCCTTCTGTTCACACTAGTCTAGACAATTCAGTTCAGGCTGCCTGAGAATCCAGCCCAAGTTTCCTTCTCTGATTAACAGCTAGCAGATGAGGTCCCGCAAAAGAACTGATACGTTCCTACTGTTGTCCCCTTGTTTTTTGTATCTGTCATTTACAATCCACGTTGCCATATTCCCTGCAATAACAAAATCCTACTTTAATTTCCAATACATTACCTGATTGATCTAGATTATATGCAATTGCAGTTATGGAGGCTAAAAATCTGGTAATTAGAGAGTTTGGTAATGGAAACTTGTAGTGATTACATCTTGTATACTTGTTTTGTACCTTTTCTGCTGTGACTGGGTCCCACTGTTAACACTTCTGTCAAACATTTAAGACCTTTCCAAGTATCTAGCTAATATGTATACTAGGCAAAAAATTCTGGTCAGACCGTTACACTGCAAAAAAGGAAAAGACTTAGTGACAAACAGAATCGAAACCCTCCAGATGGGCATCTTCTATGGATCCTCTACTGACATCACCAAGTGAAGCTGACAGACATGATAGCACAGTAAAATTACATGATTTGTAATCTTATTTTAGGAATTCCATGTGGCCTGGTGGCTGCTATGTATTGAAATAAGAAATGACATAAAATAACCCCAACCAAGAAACCTTCATACAGACAGTGTCTTACTGAAAAGATATTTTAACTTTTTCCTGCATTTTGCTACTACTCTGTCGCCAACTGTCTGAAGACATCACAGAAGGTGTAGCTAGACATTCCAGGGTCCTTCTGTTGAGCTTTCCATTAGCCTGAATCTCCGCTTGACAAGAGCTTATCAGCCGCCTCCTCCCTCCCCCTTGCCCAAACTTGAACTTCTGGCATTGCTGTGATTCTGAAATCACTTCCTCTGTCCATACTCTGCTTTTTTCAATGAATCTTGTTAATTTAATCATCCTTCTGATACCAGAGCAGTACTTCATCTCTCTGAAAAATTGCAGCTTTGGCCCTTCCCACCACAGACTGAAAAGCCATATGATGTTTATTAGCATGCAGCCTGTGTTACTTTGAGTTGGCTGGGAGGTTCATGGAGTTACCTTGAATGCCATACTGGTATTCACACTGGCAGATCTCCAGTTCCTTTTTGCCACCTGCAAACCACATCCTCCCTCAAAGAGGATGCTCATTTCACCATTCCCTGTGGAACACCAGCTTCTGAACATATTCCTTTTTTCCCCGCTTATTTCACAGGTATGCAAGGTGGTCATACACAGAAGCATGGGCTTTGTAGAGCCTTCCAGCCAAGTAACTTCGGACTGTTGAATAGTTTACCCAAGTCTACCCCTCATTTAACTCAGGGCAGACTCTTAGTCTTTTTTAAACAAGACATTTTTGAACTTATTTGCTCCTAACTATCAGATCAGTACAAGTAGAGCTTACAACAGGAGAATCAGTGTTTCATCTCCCACTTTGAGTTGAGGAAGTTCTTTAAGAAAACGATGAATTTGCTGAAACATACAGATTCAGGTCAGATAAAGTGATTGGAAATTCGAATTTGTTGAGCTGTTTGGGAAAAAAAATGCTGTGAGGGAGGACTAAGAATGTTTAGGAAATAAAACAGTGAGAGTTTTTGCTTCAAAAGGGAACAACTTGATCTATAAAACCAAAATAAACACTTTCCCAAACAAATCCATTCAACTGAAAGTTCAGGGATTTGTTTGTTTGTTTGTTTTTTTAATGCAATCCTTCCCCCCCCCCCCCC
>VZSF01010383.1:0-14226 GCA_013398295.1 Chionis minor | reverse complement strand
TGTGGAGGCCCCATCCCTGGAAGTGTTTAAGGCCGGGCTGGATGGGGCTTTGAGCAACCTGCTGTAGTGAGAGGTGTCCCTGCCCATGGCAGGGGGGTTGGAACTTGATGATCTTTAAGGTCCCTTCCAACTCTAACCATTCTAGGATTCTATGATTCTATGATTCTATCAATAGATAATAAATTGTTTGACATTCACCACCTCAAAAATGTTTTTTTTTTTGTTGCCCAAAACAATGTGTATATTACTCCTTACCAGTTTATGACATGGTTTCTATCTTCAAATGTTCTTCATTGCCTTTAAAAGGCTTCTTGTTTTGATGGTAGCAGTGAAGACAGAAAGAAGTTGTAGGGAAAACACTGTGAGTACAAACTGACCATTTCTGGTGATAATGAATGCCCTCTGGATTTCAAGTTGGTTGGGTTTTTTTGTCTCACAAGAACTTGGATTCCACTCAAGCTACTTGGCAAAAGCCCTTTTCTCATGTGGAAGGTAAGATTTTTGGAAGTGGCTGCAGGGTCTCTCTACATAAAGCTAGAGAAAGAATGTTACCTCCTGCAGGACTTCAGAACTTTCACATTTTGTAATCAGTGCCTTATTTTGAAGAATCATTTTTTATACTAAAGGTTACAAGTAAATATTGCTGTAAAAAGGAATTAAATAGCAAACAGCACATTTTGCAGGAGTGTCATATGATCTGTCTTGATAAACTTATACAAAAACCAGTCTCTGTTGCTTCCTAATGAAACTTGCATGATTTACAATCTCTTAGATTAAATACAGAAACCTTTTTTTAGAAAAGCATCGGTTTTGTGTTTTAAGAACTGTAAAGTGCCACCTAGGAGAGCAACTAAGAATGCTGAACAGGTTTTGCAGGAGTGCATAAATACAGGGAGAAGAGAGTGGCAGAGGAGGCAAAGTCTGAACAGTCTCTCGCCCTTGAAAATACTTGTGGAGTAGTCGCAGGACTGTTCTGCCAGGGACGGATGGTGTTAGCTCCCTGGGCCTCACCACGCTCGTTATTTAGTAGGCACTGGCAGAATAGTCCTGACTATTTTTTGATACTGAAGACACCCACGAGACTTTGTACAGCATTTTTAGAGGCTGTTCCATTTGATCAGAACTTGTACACTGCAAATGCTGTCCTGTATTGCTACCAGGGCACGTTCACTGCAGTAAAGTAAAATGCCGAGGAAAGCAGGGAATTGATTTACAGCTTAGAAGCCTTTGCAAAAGTACTAATGAAAATACACACGTTCGTAGCAAGATGGACAAGACAGAAGTATTTTGAGGTGAAAGTGTTGTTTATTGAAGACACGGGTTTGTTTTTTGTGAGTGCTGTCAGGACCGTGTGGCTTGCATTACAAAGCAACGTGCTAGGCAAATCTTTGTAATGAACTAAGAGCAGTCAAAATTAGACTTTTGCTGTGGTTTATTTTCACTCTCTTTTGGACATACGAAGAGGTGAAATATATTGCAGAATTACCTTTCGTGCTCTACACGTGTTCAGATTCCCAGGTGCAAACCCACTCCTTTACCAGTATTAATACTGAAATGGGAAAATACTCATTTTCCATACTGTGAAGCGTAAATCTTTTCCAACGGAGTTCTCTACGCGTGCTTCTACACGCCGTTCTAAAGTGTTTTGCACTTTAAGGGGGAAAATAACATCTTTCTCGTAGGTGCTTCCCAAGCATTGAAAGAGGAGCACAAATTCGGCGGATCGCAGCAGGAAGGGCCAGGTGGAGCTAAGGTTGACGCGGGATCTGCTGCAGCCAAGGCGCCGAGCCCTGTTGCAGAGACATTCCGAGTTATTCAGGGGGCGATGAGCGAAGAGTACGTGCGCACTACGCAGGGCGTCTTCCAGTTCGAGTTGTCTGGTAAGACCGTGGTCGCGTGTAGAACCTTCCCCTGCGCGCTCCTCGCACAAGGCACTGGGTGTTTGCCAGCAGGAACTCGGGCCTTCCTGAGCGCCTCCCACGTTCTGAGCGTCTCGTCTCATTTATAATCATTCTTAATCTGGTAATTTCATTAAGTAGCAGCATACGGGGCCTAATGCAATTTGGCCCTCTTACTGAGCTTTTTCTGGCTCCAGAAAAGGTTTTTACTGGTGAAGTATTTGTTGGACAAAAGGCAGTGTCACAACTCACATAATGTTAAAATGCTGCACGGCTTTATAAGTGTGATTTCCACGTTTATTTGGATTCAAAACAGTTCTGAACCTTCTGTTAGCAAAACTTCATAATGGCGTCAGAAGAGAATAGATTAATCATGAAAGAAGTTATCCCTTAACTAAGTTAATGATTATAATCAAGTCCTCAAAAAATACCTTGAAAAATGTACTGGAAAAGCAAATTCTGTTTCAATTGATCAGCCTCCTCCTTTTCAGCAGAGTGCTTCAATATTGTGATATATAGAGAGATACATAGATACAGATATATGGAAATGCTTTGTTAGACTGAGATATTTGCAGAGTATGAGATTTAATCGCAGAGTCTTATTTAGCATTTTTACCACATGGATAAAAATACGAAATAAATACCAAAGAGGAATTTCTAAAGAACTCAAAGATCTTTTTCTGGTAATATTACTGTTTCCTGTGCACAGCCTGTATCCAGTTCCTTTTCATTTTCTAATGATTCTGTTTCTTCTTTTTAGATAAGCTAAAGCAAATCATGGCTTTCATATCAAAAAAATAAGTGTTAAAGGTGAGATGGCGCTAGCAATGAGTCTAGAAGAGATGCTGCCACGGTTCATTTTTTGACACTAGCAGAACACTGGCTTTTCATATATAACTACAATGCTGTTTTAAAATACAAGCTTTCATTTTTCTTTGATGCAGTGTAAGTATCAATAAAATCTGTAATTGTTAGAGAAGACACAACTCAGTCTGATTGTAATGCCGAGCAATGAACACGTTTTTTTCTTAATAACTTGCTATGAAGATTTTTTTAAAAATGATGTCCCAAAATTCCATGTTTCAAGGATAATTTTTATTCATTTTCATTTTTCCTCTGATTGCAAACTGTCCTGTGCTAGTGTGAGATGTAGACCTAACAGAACTTAATTTCTTACAATGCCATCTTGTCTTTGAATTACGTGATGCCTAATGACATGTGACTTCTGATCCCAGGATTAGAGGATGCACAACATGATTCCAGTGTACTGCAAGAGCTGAACTCCACACTAACTTTTCCTCTGACTGGGAGACAAACAGCATTTTTCTCTCCTGCACTGGTTTCACAAAGCTTGTAGGAGCTGACCATCTCTATCAGATGTTATGAAATAAGGCAGACGATGATCTCAAGCCATTGGAAAACAATGTAGGTGCCTGTGTGCAAAATACGGTCATAAAAAATTGGTTTCTTTAGGGAGAAACCTTAGAATATGAAACATCTTTGGAAACGTACAAATATGAGAAAATGCTTTTCAAGTGAACATACGTATTCAAAGTAGATTTCCAAACAGTTTGTTGTAACATTGCAGGAACTGAAGCAGATCAAACAACTTGGGTATCAGGAGCAAGGTTATTTAATTTCATACCCATTTCATCATCAACCCCATGCCTTTGTGGTTTTCCTTTCTCTGCAACTTTTCTGCCAAAGTATTTTGGTTTTCAGTATTGCAGGGGTGGAGGGGAAAGGTGTGCAGCATCCACTTCAACAGTGACTGTGTCCTGGCACCTGAAGGCAGAGTGCGCTTGTTTGCTTCCCTGCCTGTGTCTGTAGTTAATGGGGGGGTGTGTGTGTGTGTGTGTGGGGGTGTGTGTGTGTTTCTTGCGTAGTCAGTAATACTGCTTTTGCACAAAATGGTTGGTAGTTGTGGGTGCCATTTGGTGAAGGACTGTCATGCCTGTGTAATCCTAGAGAAAGTTGTTGTCTTCAGAAGAAAAGTGATTTTGCTGGAGATGGATCCACGCACAACCTGTCTCCAACTAACCACTGTGTTTCTTCTCTCTCTAGCACATCAGTAGTGTTGCTTGCACAATGGAAGAGTGGAGAGCTCACCATGCTGCGCTGGGGGATATGGATTGCTGCTGGCAGCCTGATCAGGGCTGTGCCTGACCACTGATGAAACATCTTTGGAAACCTACAAATACTAGAAAATGTTTTTCAAGTGAACATACGTATTTGTTGTATGAATAGTTGCTCATGCCAGGGAGAGAAGAGCAGGAACCACCACATCCTGCATTTTGATCGGCATGAGTGGTTACAGGTTCACACCCATCAGGAGCATGTGGGCAGGCATCCTACTACCTTCCACTCAAAGTCCTTAGGATAAGTGGGGTGGTGGCTGTGCCGTGGGATGGGTGCTGTGGGACCTTGTGATGCTGAGTATTAGGGATATTTGATCATTGCATCACGAACGTTCGTATTATGCCATTCCTGGAGTTTCTGCTGTCAACAGACATGGCTGAAAAACATGCCAGTCTGCTGTGCACTGTTAGGACGAGACCTACAATGTGTGCTTTAATGGAGGGATTACTGTGGGTATTTGCATTCTGCAGAAGATTTTTACACGAGGGCAGACACACGTTGCTCTTTAACCTATCGCTTGGCTCACAGCTTTTGAGGCCCATAAAAATGAAGTGACCAATCAAACTGTGACTGTTCTGTTACTGCGACTGACTGGAGAAAAACCTGCAAGTTGGATGACAGCTCCAATTAATAAAAATAATGAAGAAAACAGCTCTAAGACCTATGCAAAACACAGACCCTATCCGCACGCTGCCGACGGTGACGAACAGGACTGGTGGCTCGTCACACTGCGAAGGGAAATTAAGCCCCGTGCCTCATGTGCCAGAGGGCTCTGTTACCATGTCTTCTCTTCCCATCTCTTCACACTGTTTCAGCTCCTCCACTCACGTGTTTTTCCCCTGTTTTGGAAGGATCCGTGTGCCGGCAGAGGGAGTCGGAGTAGTCCACTCACGCTGCCACCAGCCATGTCCCTGCAGAGACACAGGGACAGCTTCGCTGCGCGGGGACCGGGCACCGCAAAACACGGCTCAACTGCCAGGCTTGCCAAAGGGCAAGGCTTGCCAGAGGACAAAAAGGCTTGCTAACATGCATCAGTACCATTTTCTGCTCTTAATAGGACTCAAAAGTGGGACGGGATGGGATAAGCAGGTTTGTGGCAACAGCAAAATCTGCGTGCCTGGCAGCCTCTCGCCTCCCTTCCCTCACCTCCGGTACAAATTCCCCACTCCAGAGCGGGAGTGAGAATGTACTTCTTGGTGACAGAGCACCAGGACTCTGCTTACTTACTTGTCCCACCAAAATGATCAGTGAGAGCGTGATGCTTTGCTGTCAGGGGGAGACTTGGTTTGGAAGAACATTAGCCTGAATGCTTAAAACTTTGGCAAAAATTAAAACCACTGAATCTCAGCCCTTGTAAACATATTGTTGCTTCGTCTTACTTCTGTGTAGCATTCTATCCTAGAATAAGATGTTGCTTTATATAGCAAAGTTAAGCAATAACTAAATATAACTAACTCAAGCAATAATACATAGAGTGAGTATTTTTTACTGGGGTGTAGCTGTTCCTCTGTAGCTCTCTGCTTCCCACCATTCTCCCACCAGGGGTTGATGCTGAAGGAAGTGGAGGCAACCTTGCCAACTGCACGGGCACAGTCTTATTGCACCTTTTGAGACAGGTTTACATGCACAGAGTTTTATCAGCAGGCTCCACATATCAATTTGAAGTTACCACAGGGGAAAAAGAACAGAGAGAGAAGGAAGGGGGAATCTGCCTGGTGGACAGCCCAGAAGTGAAGTAATGAGGCCCCCCCAAAGAGTGTCCAGTGTCAGCAAGTGCTGAGGATGAGGAAGATGACTGTATTCTCGTCAGGCTCTGTTGACTCCGTGCTTGGCATTAGGATCCATCCTAGCTCCCTCTTGGTTGTTGCTGTGTATGATGCTGCCAGTGCTGACAGGATCACATTTAATCAGTCACGGGTGGTGCATGCCAGTCACTGCACTTTGTGCATCTTTGTGGCTGGTAATGCTTACGGGATATTTACATGGCTATTAACTACTTTTCTGTTTGCTAACTCTTGTTTTTCCCTTAATGTAAACTAAAATTACAGAACAGGTAGAAAACGCAGGGGGAAGAAAGGGGGGAATTCTCAGACTGTTAGCAATCGCTTCCCTTGAGAAATTATAGTTGTTATAATACTGAGATTTGCAGGCGCAGGGCCATGAGAATAACAGCACAAAGGCGACAGCGTAGGAAGGAGGAGGGAAGAAGACTGACACCGCAGCTCAGGTGGAAGGCTGGCTGCAGAAGTGCGCACAGAAGGCCCTCAGCATTGCAAAGGTGAAGGCCCTTGTGCGTGCAGCAGTTGACGTGTCTGGCATTTGCTGTTCAGTGCTAAAAGAGGGTTATAACAATTAAGTTGTGATCACAGGGTTGGACTCGCGGAGGCCTGCATTTTAGAGCTTCGGAACTACGGAGGCAGGAAAGTGCACGCACCGTTTCTACATGGCACGGTGAACCTCAAACCCTATGGTTACTCTTAGCTTCTCCGCAACAACAAAAAAGTGGGTTCTGTTAAGTTTCTTACATGTGAACTGTAATTTTAAGCTTGTTTCCCCATTCTTACTTTCTCCCATTGACAGGAGCCGCCTGGCATGACCATCAACTCTCTAAACATACCTTTTCATCGATGGTTAAAGTTTCAGCATGTAGGGGGATAACTACCATATCACTATCTTCAGTTGTAATCTTTGTCCTAATGGTGCGTAAGTATGTGTGAGATATGGTATGGGGAGAATAAATAGCAGGAAGCCAGTCTGCAGTGTTCTGTATTTTTTTTCCTAGACATGTAATTGATACTCCATAAAAAAATATTTCGTCCAGAAGGATGTTGTCAGCTCTTTCTTTATAAGTGAAGAGCTACTATTTCTGCTAAACGATTAAGCATGATACAGGTGTATTTTGTGATCCAGACTTTAATGTAAAAGCAAAATGTCTAAGGTCACATTTATTCACTGAAACTCAGGTCTCTCAAACTTCTAAGTTTATCAGGCCAAAAATGGAGGGAATAAGAAAATAACGCGGTTGCCTTACCCAAAGCTGGGAGGAAACAAGCCCACTTGGTTATTTTCTTTGCCAGAGGAATACATGCCCCTGTGACGGTGACAGTTGAACATATCCTAAGTAGGGCCCCATCTTCATGTTTACCACCTTGGCTGCTGTAATTTTCTCTTCTGTGAAGAAAAGGAGAGCCCCCAAAGACATGACATAAAAGACACTGTCAGCAGCCTGTTACAGATGGGCAACTGCACCAAAGGCTGGAAATGGCCCCAGGATTTCTGTGGTGGAAACAAAAATCGGCCTCTGCAGCAACCCAGCTCTGTCATTGCAAATCTCTTCCCCACCCTCCACCTTCTTTATGGTCACACTGTGAGCTCCGTAAGCCATCCTGTAAAGACGCGGGTCTGCCCTCGCAGAACAGCATTAACAAGGGAACAGAAATGGACACGCCGTGGCTCTGCTACAGCCTTCATACATCGCTTGTAGAAAGCTGCTCTTCTTCTGAACCCGGGAACTCACAGCTAGCAGTGCACAGGGGTGAAGAGCAAGACCCAGTTTTGTTTTCAAGCCATGCTCGCCGTGCTCTGTGTTGTAAAGCACATTAGGGAATAACTTG
Organism: Chionis minor; assembly: GCA_013398295.1. Lineage (NCBI taxonomy): Eukaryota > Metazoa > Chordata > Aves > Charadriiformes > Chionidae > Chionis > Chionis minor. Next base: position 6,575 of record VZSF01010383.1, on the reverse strand, counting down.
AGGCCACCGGCTGGAGACCGAGTGTCATGGTTTCTTAGACATAGAAAACAGCCCATTGTCCTTATCCTGTATACAGAAATTACACACTGTACGTTCTTATTAATGTCAGCCAGATCTCCATCCCATAATTAGCACTTACTTACGCTGCCAAGTCCCCTGCTTTCTTTCAAGTGGTTTTCTTGTTGAGCTGTTATTGTGCATTTTTACCATGCTCATTATTCAGGCTTTTGTTTAAATTGCTCTGCTTTACCTGTGTATTTCTGTCACACAGCAGCTGACAGTTTCCTGATGTTGCCACAGACAGGTCCTGATCCACCAAAACCCCAGGTGTCTCTACTATGAGGGTGTTCCCAAAACAAACAGGAAGCTGTTACCAAGTGAAAGAGGAAACGGAGAACTCCAGTCCCATCCTTTTCTGTCTCAACCCTTTCTTGCAGACAGCTGCTCGGGGGTAGCTGTACAATATTCCTTGTATGCAGTTCATCAAGGTTTTCTCTGACTCTGGTTTTTTATTTTTGAGGTTAGTCTTTTTTTTGCCTGTAAGACATTTATGTTATTCACCTAAAGCAGAAGTAATTTTCAATACTGAAAGAAGCTCATTCTTTACGTTTTAAAAACATTTTTGTAAGAGCTCTACCTTCCAAGCAAACATTGAAGAAATCAGAGGCTTTTCTGTATTGCTGCAGTTCATATTCTGTCTGATTTACACACAGAGATCACTCTCAACCTCATTTGTCCTTTTCCATGAGAAACAGCATCTGAAACTGCTTCCTTTGAGTAGTAAAAGTGTAAGGAGAGCTGAAAATGAAGCTTCTTGGACTCTCTGAAGCCGTATCAGACCAGAGGAGCCTGAAAAGTAAACTAAATTGAAATCCACAGGAATTTCATACAAAGCAAGAGTCTTGTGGTGACAACTCTGAAAAAGCACAGACCGGATTCTCAAGGGTATTCCAGGACTCAGGCAAAGCAGCACGGGGCTTTCAAAAGCACCTTGGGGGCTGATCTTCATATGCCCTTTCCCGTGTTACTGCTCATTGTTAGCTGCAGCCTAATAACAAACCTAACCAAGGGAGAGCAGGAAGTTCACCAGGAGGAAACCAGCAGGTACCTCTGTCAGGTTGATAGCTGCCACAGATGGGGCACGAAGAAAATTTAGAGCTGACCCAAAGGCTGGGTGTTTTTCCTGGGCGCTACCATCTCTGCGTAGGCTTTTGTAAGCTGTTATCTGTTTTGTAGTTCGTCAATATGCATTCTTACTCACTTTGATCTTAACTCTGACTTGAAGCTGGGTGTTCTGCTTTCTTTTTTTTTTTTTCTTGTAAAGTTGATGGCTAACTGCAATGCCAACAGGTCCAGTCACTGTGAGTCGGGCGGTCTATAGTGCTGGTACTTATTCCCCCCTGTTCCTTCGGGATGTCCAAAGGAAAATGTGAGTGCCTGCATGTGTGCCAGGCATAGGCTGGATTGTGAATCTCCAAATGGAGTCTGGGAAGGGCAGGAGTCTTCTGTTGATCAGCAGTTACTGGAAAATGACAAAACCTTTGCAGGGCATTGTGATGGCTGAATCCCTGCTCCTCAGATTGTCCCACTCTGCCTTCTACTTAGGAAACAAGTTCAGGACACTCCTTGCCTGATAACCCCTTTTAATCCAGCCTGGTGTTTCCTACAGGACTAGAAAGACGTCTCACTGAGCGCTTGCGTAAGCCACCCTGCCCCAGTCAGGCACAGCAGCATTTGCAACACCTAACCATAGCAATCTGCTGCAGGAGGCTGGAGCAGAAGACCACTCTCCTCAAGCTTCCCTGCTCAAATCAGGCTCCTTGTGGGCTTGTGTCCCCTGTTATTGACCCAGAAAGGAGCACGCCGTCCTCTCTTGTGGGTCCCTTTAGCTCTCTGTGCCCTGTTTTCTGACCTGCAGAGCAGGGAAGGAGCGTCCGTGTTAAAAGCAGCGTTAGACGTGCTGAAGTAGTGTCAACCAGGGTTGCAACCAGACACTGTGGTGAAGGACTGGCAGAACAGGAGCACCACGGTCTACCAAAGGTGAACTTGTTCTGGAGTCACCTTCAGAAGTGACGGAAATCTTATGGCAACGTGCAGTGCCCCCCACAAGTAATTTTTGGACCGGCAGGTAAGTGAAGGGTAAATTGACTGGCAGTGCTTTGCTTTGAAATATTTTGTGTATTTACTTCCAGATGTTCCAGGAATACAGATAGGATGCTTCACAGACTCTGCTTTTTAAGACTTTCCTTACATAAAGAGAAGGTGTGGGGGTGTGAGGTAGAAGTTGTCGAGTTGGTCTTCCTCTTTAAGGATCACTCTTAGGCAAATGGATCACGTTGTGATACTGCTTGGCCGTGCCTTGGTAAATGAATTGGCCTTTCAGACATTACATTTCCAACGTTTTCTATAGGAAACCTAAGAAAACCAGGCAAACATGTTAGTCACTGCTATATTCCATTCTCTTTAGTAGCAGTTTTCCAAGGAACTTCCCAATAGCAGCATCCCTGTCCTATCCTGAGCTTTACTCCTGGTGCCAGACAGCTGGTGTCCACAGAGGTGCCCTCAGCCTCCTTGATGGTTTTTATTCTGGTCCTGCCTACACCAGTAGCTCTGCTACACGATTACTGAAAACACAGGGATACGAAGGCTGTGGGAGAAGGATTCTGCCTTCTTATTCACCAACCCCCAGCATGGCGGGAGGGTGTCGTAATACCCCACCTCCACTCGTCACACCGGTTGCCTGCGAGTCAGACCGCTTGTCTTCCTGCCGTTGGGGAGGAAACTGTCCCTGTCCTTGACTTCCACCTCGCTGTCCTTGACTTCCAGTCTGTATGGCTGGGTGTTTGGAAGCCGTACCTGCCCCGCAGACCCTCCTCTTGCTCTGCCCTTCCACCAATATGTCCCACCAGGGAACCCACCCCTTGTCCAGCCCATTAATGCTGACTTGCAGGTGCCTGTCTCCCACCAAGCCCTCTCATCCACAGCAAAGTTTCTGGGTGTGAGCAGAGGCTCGGTAGGTCTGTCCTGTGCGTAGTCTAAAATAGAGGAAGTTTCTTTTAACTCACACTGCTGTCTCAAGGGCCTGCATTTCCCAGCAAGCTACTGACTCTGCAAGGAATTTTTCTTGACTCGAGAGTGGCTCTAGCTTAACTTCTTACACCGCAGGAGCTAGTTGGGTTGAACACTTGTTCCTTTGAGGAACGTACCTTTGAAAAACACAGCAGAGTATTCCTTTTGTGATGGGACATTGGTTCGTCGTCTGCATTTGGCTGGTGCCAGCCGTAATCAGCAGGTGTTGGAGGAGACATGCTAATAGGAATCTTCCACTTCACTGTGGTGAGGTGATGCAAAAGCCTGGTGTGGCAATGGTCAGATCCTGACCCTCTTCCTGTGATGCAGCCAGTCCTGATGAAAAGCGGGTTCATAACAGAGCTGTGCAGTCACTGGGTGTCCGCGTGTTTCCCGTGAGGTGGTGGCGCCTGCGCTCCCATGTAGCTGTAACTCGCCGTGACCGCTGGACCTCTCTCCAAGCAGACAGGCGGGTGTCTCCGAACAGGAGGGCAGCAATTCCTTTCCTTCCTGTTTGGCAACTTGCATGTCGTACTTCACAGCCTACTGGTCCAGCCAGTCTTTCCCTGCAGAAGACTCAGCTCCTGGAGGATCTGGGATGCTTTTGCCTTTGCCCAGTGTTTGTGGCCCACTGGTGGCATTGATGTTAATGGGTTGGTGGGTAATCCAGCAAGCTGCCCAGGGTTCAGGAGGGGAGACCATGAGCACCACCAGCCATAGTTTTCCTGGCACTGGGGCCTGGAGTGAACAAATTCCTCTTCATCACGCGGCCCGATAGGTCTGATAAATGGTCAGGGTGCAGACGGGTAAACAGAGCTTAGCGACTTGCCCAAGGTCACAGAAGAAAGTCCGTGTTAGGTCTGGGATGAGGACGTGGCAGACCTTCTTCCGCAGCCCACTGCATTAGTGACAGGACCCTGCTGTCTCACCCCGGCATGCGGACCATCCATGAGGAGACGCCTGGCACCGCTGGCAGGTGTCCATGCCAACAGTCAGAGCTCTGCCTCCGTGTGTTTTATGCCACATGAAGAACAGGAGGAGAAATGAGGAGCAGTAGTACCACCTCACCGCGGTGGTCCCTTGGCTGAGCAGAGGCAGGGCAGTCTGTCTGTCCGCCCACCCTGCAGCACGCCAGCACCGTCCTGTCGAGTCAACGCCTGCAGCTCTCCTACCTGGAGAAAACCTTGATCCCGCAGGAACATCGGCACACGCTGCTCGCTGCCCTTCCAGTGCAGTTACTAGTCCCGGCGGTGAGCTAAAATGGGTTCGTCTGAAATGGCAATTCCGTGCTGGAGTGCTGGTGGCATTCCTCGGCTGAGAATGCGTATGACACCAGCCAGAAACCTCTGACGCAATTACAGCCCTGCGCACTGCGCTGGGATGATAACAGGGCACAACAGCCCAGCAACCGCGTCAGAGGTCGGAGAAGCATTTTCAAACCCTCTTTTTAATTAGCGAGTGCAGGCGCAGCATCGACCTGGGGCTGCTGCGAACAATGAAGAAGGAATAGAAAGAGGTGGGGGGAGCAGGTGGGAGAAGGGCAGGTTTTGAGGCTACTTTGTCCTGTTGCCACAGAAGACTGTGAGAGAAAAAGAGAAAAGCGAAGAAGAAATGCAAAGGAGCTGGGAGAAAGGAATGAGGCATCAGAATGAGAGTGAAGAAGACGTATAAGCAAGACAGGTAATGGCTCTCAAAACGTGGCTTGTGGACCGCTTCCCAGTGCTCCACAAAGCTGCCTGCAAAAAGCAAGTTCATGTGCAATTCAGCAGTCTACACAGAAGTTTTTGGCCAGCAGAGTCTCCGCTGCTGCAGAAAGGGGGCGAACAAGAAGCCTGAAGAGCGGTACTGAAGAGCAACCCCCTTTTGCTGCCTGCCTGCAGACACCGTGCCGGGTTTTAAGGCCCCAGGGACGCAGAATGTTTGCTTAGAAGGCTGTTCTCCTCTTCAGGAATTTCTTATTGACGTAATTTGTGAAAAAGTAGCTATTTGATCTTGAAAAGTGGGCTCTGCAGCCCCCCTCGGGGGCAAACAGAGCGCTGGTTTGAACTGTACAGCCCGCACAGCCTCCGCCCTGCAGGTGTGTTTGCTGGCCCAAGCGGTGCTGCGGGGGCATATCCCTGAAAAGCAGCCCACCCCAGCCCCTGGCAGGAGCCTGTGGACACAGCGGAGTCCAGGGAGGTGGTGGTCTTGTCCTGGAGTGTTGCCGGTGCTTTGACTCCAGGTCCCCACGCTAAAAGCGAGGAGATGTGGGAGCCGGGTGTCATGGGTGGAGGCAGATCCATCCTCCCTTTACTCCTTTACTAATTACTCCTTCCGTCTAGGGGTCTCCATCTTTAGGAGTCTGGCACCGAACCCTTAATTTTGAAGTACTAAAGACCTCCACCGAGTTGCAGCCACGTCACAATGACATCTTACGGAAAATAACAGGAGCAGAAGGGGTGGCAGTCGTCGCCAGGAGAGGTTAAAGCCGCTACCAAATTCCCCTGCCGCATCATGGGCAAACCAGGAAAGAGCATTACTTTTGGCACAGTCGCACTTCCAGATTGCCTCCATGATACTCTTGCGTAAGCGTTGTTGCCATTGTAGCGAGCGGCGTGCGTTAGCCCATTCAAGTTTTGCAAATGTTGGCATAAGGAACACGAGGAAAGGAAACCTCTGGGGCACGAAGCAGCCGGCTTGGAAGGCTGATCTTCTCCCCGCAGCAGCCAGGCCTGTCTCCTTCTGGAGTGATGATGCAACACGGCAGGGAAAAAAAGCCCGGCCGAGGAGAGGAGTGGAGTTTGCTTTGGCATGTGCCTCGCTTATTGTGGGAGAACCAACACCCAGAGAAAATACTGCAAGCACACGGTGAGCCCCCCGCCATGATTAATTACCAAGAAAAAAAAAAAAAAAAAAATCCTAACATGAGNAAAAAAAAAAAAAAAAAAATCCTAACATGAGTAATGTTGCTGTTGAGATCTTTAGTTGCAGGCAGATCAAGAAAGTTGCAGTTTTCACAGCAGGTAAATTACTGCCCTGTATACAGGCGCGGGAGCGGTGCACACATATGTGTGCGGAGGTATAGTCCCCCCCAAAAATTAGTAAATACGTGGTGCCGTACCTATGATCGCATGCGAAAAAGTGAAATAGGTACTAGTAAATTTTGGACCTCTGTATCCACACAGAACAACTGAGTAGCAGTCATTTGGACGCCACTACTTTGCGTAACTCGGCTGGGGTAATCATCAGAATAGTGAGATCACAGGATTTTGTGTCGGTTGAGAATGCGTTCCCCGCTATCAGCGAGGCGACCCCGGTTCCACGCGTGCGCGCGCCCCTCTCGTTGCTTCCAGGGACAAGCGCTCCCACCCGCGGCGATGTCCCAGGAGGTGCCCGGTGTCACCACCACCCTGGGGACTCCCGCTGCCCTGAGCCACCACAGAAGGTGGCAGACGGTGCCCCCTCCTTACAGCCACGCTTCAGCCCAGCCCCCCCGCACAGGCTGCGGGGGGTGTGTGTGTGTGCGC